>JARKHS020032117.1:0-45762 GCA_030143305.2 Amblyomma americanum
GACTGCAACACGCCAAAATCGAGAAAAAAAGAAGTGCGGCTGTTCTCAAAGTGTATACATTGTATGTCAAAAACGCTCAAACCTGCACGAATATATCCGAACAAATTTAGGTGCTCTGGCTCTCATGCCAACCGACCGTCATCCTTTGAACGCATTCGCAAGCGTTTTGATTGGCCGTAGCAGCATTGCGGGAATGCGCTCGTTTCATCGAGGGAGAGAAATGTATCGCGTACAGGGTATCGAGGAGCAGTCGATGCTGCAGACACTAGGGTTCTTTTTGACGGTGAAATCCTCGTCGGTGGCTCACAGCCTGCATTTCATCATGTCCTCTGCAAACGAGTTTGAAAGGCCGTTATATTTTTGATTTTCGGAAAAGTTTGTTCATTGGACGGCGATAGATAGAGGCAGCTGCAAGAATACCAATATTTGGAGGCTGACGTTGCTATGTTCTGCGTTGCTTTGTTTGCTATAGCAGCGGGCGAGTTGTGGGCCCTGAGCGACATCGAAGCACTGCTTGAGTGTAGCTTCGCGTGTCGAACCTTTCAGTATACATCGCGACACAGGTGCGTTCCCTTCCGTCTAACCGGACGGTTTGGGACTTGGACATTTGCGCAGATTTAGTTTTTCGCGTGCTTGTAGAAAAACACATGATAGCTGCAAGCACTGCCATGAATTTTACTGACTATCTTTTAATTCAATAACAGAAACCTTCAGAGTTCTCGACCTTGCAGTCATCGTTGACGTATGCCTGGCTTATTCGAAAATTCAACGACGTTATCCCTGAAAGAATTTGTACGATCGAGATTTACATAGCCTTTGCACTGAGAATGCTACGCCACGCTGCGGTTCACTGAAACATTCGCCTTTGCGACGCAAAAAAAAATTTCGAGCAGTTTTGCAGCGTTGTCTGCATACGGCACATACCTCACGGTGTAGCGAGGTATCCGGTGGCGTAGTTATCGCTGTTTCTCTTTTACCCCGGCCCAGGAGCAATGCCCGATAGCCAGGCAGCTTCTCCCTGTGGGATGAGACCCTAACACTAAAAAAAAAGAACTTCTGTAAACGCAGTAGTACACCTTTGAAAGGAACGACCTGAAGTTCGAGGGACTTTCTTGTGTGTTTAATGCGTTCGTTATGGAAGTCGACAGTGTAGTAAGTCGTGTCTGCAAACTACCTATTCTGCTACTTGCCAAGAGATTCAGGAGGTACTTTGGCGATCTAAAGTGCGCGAGGCGAAAGCCTTCGACCAACGTCAAACTTTGGGGCTTGGTGGGCCAATTTGGGGGTCGCCATGGTGTTCGCCGTAGTCGAATGAGGCTGGACATCGATTTTGGCGCAAATCGGCCAAGGTGAAATTTTGGGGGTGACCCGGGCCATATTTGGGGGTATCTATAGTGGTCGCCGTAGTCGAATTAGGCTCGACATCGATTTTGGTGCAAATCGGCCAAGATCAAATTTTGGGGGTGACCCGGGCCAAATTTGGGGGTCACCGTGGTGGTTGCCGTAGTAGAATTGTGCTGGACAGCCAGTTTTGTGCCAATCGGCGAAGGTCAAGTTTAGGGGGTGACCCGGGCCAAATTTGGGGGTCTTCTTGGTGGTCGCCATAGTCGAATTAGGCTGGACATCTATTTTTGTGCAAATTATGCCCCGGCACCATTATTCCTTTCCAAATACCTCTCAGTACTTCATACCTGTTGTAACCCCTCAATGCCCTATGTTTCATTATCCCGGCATCTCTTCGCCCTTTTGCTATGATATACTGTTCGTGCTTTTCCGTGTACATCTCCCCTTCGTTTACCCGTACCTGGAGATGTGCGGCGAGCAGCGCCCCCCAGAACCAGGCGACCGGTCCCGAAATTTACGCTCGCAGAATCAAAGCACCGCTCACCATGGCGCATATGGTGGGTGACACGGAAAAATTGTCTGAGAACAGAGAAGTGTTCGGTGTTAGCCTGTTCCACAGCATGGTGGTCGCTTGCGTGGGTCTTGCTTTCCGCCAGCGGCAGTTTTGTGAAGAGAGCACTTTATCTGCGCCTGTTTGCAGCCGTATCAAATCGACCCGTTATTGCTTGTGATTGAGTTGAACATAAAACTCACCTTCATCGATGACTTGATGGAAAATGTGTCTTTGACGCGACCTTGTGCTAGCGAGGGTCAAAAGCACATTTTCTAATCATCTCACCTCAGAGAAGCCAAACGCCAGGCCAGAGAAAAACACAAGTTTGGTAAAAACCCATTTCAGAAGCATTTCACCCCACAAAAACCAAACACCGGGCTAGAAAAAACTTGTACCTAAAATATCACCGGTGGATACCCGTGGATGCACGACATAACGATTGTCTTGCAGTTACAAACACGTAGTGCTAATTTTCGAGAACTAATAAAAAAACGCTTTAATTGTAACAACTACAAAAAGCCCCTATTTCTAACTGTAAGCGACAAGCGACATTAGCAGTTACGGAAAGCAGAAAATTCTCTGAGCAGCTAAGCTTAGCTCCATAATTTTTGTTTCACTTTGCGTTCCTTTTCGTATTAGTTAGAATGCTCTTTTGCAGTCAGTTGAGTCATGCAAGCAATTTATTAGTTTAACCATAACCGATCTCAGAGTCAGTTTGTATCGGTGAACGGGTGCTGATTCACGAAAGCTACTTTCAGGAAGCTGCCTATTTAGCTCCCATTTTGACTGGGTGTCATATTTGTTTTTTCGCCGAGATGATTTTGAAAAAAGAGAAACAGCAAGAAAGTACATTTTCAAAACGCGCAGACGACTGATCAGACCACTTGTCTGAAGCTGAGAGTATACCGGCACAGGTCATTTTCCGAGAATTGAAAGCAGCCAATCATAGAAGGTAATGGCGCACATTCGCTCCACTCTTTTCGGAAAATGGCGCCTGCGCTGAGGTTGCAAAAAGAAAAACAAACTTGGCTGCCAAGCGGAGACTTCCAGCAGTGCACTGCGATTAAGCTTTGGAATGTTTGTGAGCATGAAATCTGATCCAGTTTGAAGAACGGAATCGACCTGCCTATCTAGGCCTTTCCGACATCTACTGCAGTCCTTATCGACTGCTGTCTGTGAACGGTGGTTGAGACAAGGGAAGGAAAACAATAAGAAACACCAGCACCCAGTGGCTGCCCTCAGCACCTTTATGATGGAGGCGATGACCCACTTAGACAAGCGCTAGGTCAAAGACGTTCGCGGCTCAGCGGTTCGTGCCAGAAAGCAAAGTGTGCAATAACCGCAACCACTTTTGTGGTACTGAAAAACTTTCGCAAAGTTGCAGTCCAACAAAGTTTTCAGGCTTTGATTTGGGTCATTTTCACTCCATTTAGTGGCTCAGAATATCTCTGATTGCTTTCCTTACTGTTTCCGTTACAATACTGAAAGGACCGCTGGCGTGTTCGTGGAATACTTTGTGGAGGGAAAGCGTTTAAGCACGTGCCAGATAGCGGAAACTCTTTATAGGTGCGCGACGAACTGCCAGTCATATTAAAATTGCATTGGCGATGAATACCTATACGTTTGTAACAAGAAGATAATGTTTTAGCGTTTGCAATAAGAAGATAAGAGTTTTAGCCAATCACTCTGCTAGCGTTTCAAGCAGTGCCTACTGCCAATGAGGAGGCGGAATGATAAGTGCTTCGGATAGTGCGTCGTTTGGGGTAATGTAGTCGAGAAGGATGCTAAGTGGACGCTCTATTGTTTAGAATTATCGGGGACCAAAACTGGTGCTTAATTGTATAGTGACTATTATCAACATTTTATATTTGCAATGGCTAAATTAGATGTTGCATCAAAACGCGCATTTTTCTCTTCAGCCTCCTATGTTTGTGTTGTGGCTTGTTAGGAGCCAAAGACTGCCCGCACATTAGACATTCTTTATCGCTTAAACGGCGCGTGAAGGCCAATATTTAGGCTCCTAAAACTGGGTTAAGTGCCGGCGACGGAAGCTTCTGCCTTCGGCCTTTCTTTCCGCGAACAGCGTTCCAGAGCCAGCGCACACCGAACTGCGAGGGTATTGCCTTCAGCTGGATAACCAGGAAGTCCGTGCTCTGGTTTTACGACACCCCAAGTTGACGATACACATGGCACTGTTGTTTTTTTTTCTTTCACGTCTCTGTATCGTCTGCATCGCTCTTGGGAGATCTGGCGCGAACAAAGGACAGCACCGATCTATGCCGTGCTTAGACTAAGAAAGAATAAAGGAAAGAACGGAGCACTGAGGGCGAGTTGCTTCACGACGCCCAAGGGCAAGTGGAGGTTGCCTGCCCCGGCGAGAAGTATTGTTTCCGCTTCCAGCACGACGGCTCCAGTAAAATCTCGCTGCTAGGCCCAGCGTGAGAGAGGCGTGAAGCGGTGGAAAGGCGCAGACCGGATGCTTTTGCGACTCCATTGTGAACAAGACTACTGCGAACAAAAACACGGGTTTATCTGATGAGAAATAAAACAACAAGCTCGTCATTCTTGCTCTACCGCTTTCTAGCATTTTGTTCTTTTCTTTTCTTTTCTTTTTAAAAAATTGCTGCGACTTTGCAATACTTCCTCTCTGCTCCCAAGTTTTCCGAACCGGAGCGTCTCTTGTATCTCAAGATATCTTGCTGATGAACGCTTTCCGTCTTCGCCCGCTTGAAGATATACATGCACTGTCTGTAGGAAACGTGAGAAAAGATTTGAGGGAAGTTTTTTTGGAACGCACTCTCTTACGGTTTACAACATCCTTCCGGTTTCCGGCAGCATTGTGCCGGCGATTTGTTCATCGCATTTTGTATGAAAATTTTCTGAAGATACCTCTGAAACGAAGAGCTCGAAGAGATATATTTCACTGGGGAGTGCAGTAGAAAGTTTCACCGGGGAAAGTTTTCAATCATGAAAGCAAATTGCGTTACTCGAAAGGGAATAAAGCGGTAAGGCTGTCTCAGAGCGTCCGTTGTAGCGTATTAGTAGGAGCGACAGGACAAGTCACAATCCTGGATAACATCCAAGCAAGTCTTGATACTGAGGGAAAGTCTTTTAGAGCAATACTTAGATGGAAAACCGGAGCATGGCGCGGCGACCGACGTCGTCACGCTTTCGCACCCGTGACCCCTACGAGCGCAGGTAGTTCGCAGTTTTAGTACGTCAGTTATTCACACGTAATCGATAATAACACGTTTCCTTGGCGCTGGCAGACTGTTATTATTGGCGTCTTTTGTTGAAATGGCGCACACAATGAGGAATTGTCCATAGTTTGTTGTTGGGCCTCAAAGAAAGACAACGAATGTCTACTGCCAGATATATGAACCCATCGTGAAAGAAATATCGAAAAGACACACTGCGTTTCCGGGCGAAAAGTATTTCAGCCTCCTGGCCGCCGTCTCCGCCATTGACTAACTTATGATGTTCGTGATATTAAGGGCTGCGCACTTCCCTGCGTGTGCACTGCAGCGATCATTGTGGAGAAGTAAAGAGCGACTTTTTGAGCGTAGGACGTAGGGCTTGATTGTCATATGATCATAATATATGGCGCACGGCAAGCCAGCACACGGAGAACAAAAAGCGTCCTGTTTGCGCGCACAGTTTCACGAGAGAGAGAATAGAAGGAAGGAAACCTTGGAAGGTTAAGCACATTTGGATCTCTATGTCCAGTGGGCGGAATTACCTCCGTGCTGGTTGATGTTGTGTTGAGCAGTATAAGCGGAACTGCACTGGGCGTAATGCTCACTTAACGACAAATTAGGCAACGGCTTTCAGAAGAGCATCTACAATGGTGACAATCCATTCATTTCACTACCATTTCTGTGGAAAAGGCGCATTGATTCGTAGAGTGCGCCGCCAACACACTCTTTAAGGAGAATACAAATTGATAACTAACTTTGACTGTTAGTGACAAAATAAGTTTAACTGTTCATCGCTAGCAAGCGCGCTTCATAGGCTGGTGGGCGGCATATCATAACAGTGCACGTGGTTGCGAAGTTCGGAGAGTTCATTAAAGGGCATCTGAAGAGGTTTTGCAATTCAGCGAGCTTAAAGTTGCTGACTGACATTTTATTGAATATAAAGCATGCCAGGTATTTGTGCGCGAGCGTTTACAATGATGTCCTAATCGCTGAATAATGCTGCGTTCGTGTTTACGCTTGTCCGCAGCACACAGCGGCGGACAGGGAGCCCGATGATGACGCCCACTTCAGCTGCGGTATAGATTTGCAATGGGAACGCTTGCTCGGAGGAACAAAACCAATGGCACCGAAGGTAAAGCCCACAAAGCCTTGTTTGGCGGCATCGGACGACGCGTGGCAGGATGTCGGCTAAGACAGTGGAAATCAGAATCGTCACAAACAATGACGTCATAGTATAGTTTCTCCGCGCTCCAACCATGCGTCTGAAAATCGTTGCGACTTCAATCTGCGATTTACGTCATCACTTTAAACGATAGAATTTGGTACAGTTAATCTACAAGCTTCATACATCTGAATCCATCAATCTCGTCGAATACTCAGAAAAGCGTTCCAGCTTTCTTTAATCAGAAGAAAAGGCATTGTTTACTTTTATTACCCGAAGTCTTCTCTCAAGTATCAGGCCGTCTTTCGTCCGCAGATACAGACTGTTCATGTGTTTGCCTTCGACCGGTAGAGTAGTATATAAGCAGGAAAGAGGAGGAAGTAAGGGCAGAAGAGGCAAAAAATCAGCAATAATGCGCTTTAAATGCAAGAAAAAGGTAATATAGACAGTGCAGTAGAGGCTGACAATCGGAAGCATTCAGATTCATGTGTTCAAGAATGAAGTCTTTGTCCTTAGACAAGCTTGTTTATTATCTTTTTTCGTTTCAGCAAGGTGCGACTTGAAGTTGACTTTAATTTTATCAGCGATTCCTCCAGGTAAGGCTCATGGTTTCTGGCGACCTAGGGAGTTGTGGCTGGGAAGCACTTTAATATGTATGCAAAAGAGTCGATACGAGTTGGCACCTGACTCTTGTGACTCAAGGTTCGCCGACCGCTCCACATCTAGATGTGCGCAACATGCAGCGAGCTTTCGTCTCATTTCTCCTTAATTCAAGAGATTGCCCCTAGTCTTCTGTAATGGAGCTACGATAGAAACTTATTTATGTATTATTAATTTATTTATTTTTAATGCAGCTAGCCACAAAGTAGGGGCCTTAACAGGGTGGGAAATGCATCAGTAGACACCACGGTAGTACACAGTTAAAAGAAAGTCATTGAAAGAGATGTGATACATTAAAGACGAGAATGAAAGAACAATTCATTCGAAACCAGTAAACGATAAGGAACAGTTTCGCGTGCGAAGTTCAACCAACGCCTGCAATTTATCCACGTCATCCACTTCAACCCAAATACTGTCAAGGCAGTTCCACTCGAGTACCTTGATGGAAAGAATGTATATTTGAAAGCATTGTTTTTGTTTGAGAAAGCAGCAGAGTAAAAGTATTGCTACGTCTCGTAGCGTATCGAGCAAGAAATGTGACAAATTCATAAACGTAGCGCGCAATCTTATTTCTGGCTGATAATGCCCTCAAACACACTGTATCCCTCAGCTCAGTAGCGGAAGTAATATCATTCCGGTTAAAGATATACGAGACCGCTTTCTTTTGCGCCCTTTTCACTTTATCGAGATTGAGGAAGCAAACGAATCTCATATTATATTAACATATTCCAGAACAGGTAAAACGAGAGATTTGTACACTAGAAGCTTAACATCCTTTGACGAGCAATGTGGGCAATATTCCCACAGGTTTTGTACTCATCATTGCATTTCTTGGACCAAATAACATGAGCTTAAAAAATCAGCAATCGCTTCGCAGGTTGATACTGCAATAACAAATATCTGCGCATTTCTATACGGAGAAGTGCTTCAGAATTCATCGAAGAAGAGAGTGCACTACACGGTTTTTACCCTTTTTTACATTAGTTATTTATATTTTTCGAAAGAAATTAGAGGGACTAAATGTAGCGCAGGTGTTGGTTGGTCCTGCTGGGGCAAATGTGCTCTTTGTTATTTTTTACTGCTATTTGGACCAGAAATTCTTTTACTGCCCTTTTCCCGAACGCCATGTGGCCACCGTATAGCCTGCGGAAGCAGAGGCTCGACGTGGTTCTTTTCATGCGGAATATTGAAGTTTAACGGCTTTATCATTTCTAGAAAAAATATGGCTTCGAAGAAAAGAGAGCCGCAGCAATGAAGGAGGGAGTGAAAGAAGGAAGAGTGAAAGAGGCATGTGGTGAAGGGCTTCTCAATAAATTCCGACCACCTGGAGCTTCTTATCCCGCACTGACATCGTTCAGCACACGGGTGTGCTTTGCGCTACGCGGCCAGCGAAACCAGGATTGAACCCGTCCTTTCGTGATCGCCAGGCAAGAGCACTTACCTCTGAGCCGCTGCGGTTGGTATTGAGAATGAGCGTAGCAATTTGCTAATAAAACCAATAAAACGAGGATGAGGTTGTAAACGGCGGTTAAGCGTAGCAACTGCCTGATTTAGAGCGGACACTGAGGGAAAGGAGAAAGGAGGATAGCGGCGAGAAGGCTGATAAAAAAAAGACCTGCGCACCACGCACGAGCTTCGGCGGGACTGCTTGGGCGCAGCCTGCTTGTACTCGGAACCGTGCTCTGCCATCGCACCAAATGCATGTGCATTTTGGCGCCATTCGGAACTGCAAACATTTCAAAGAACCAGCCCTCTCTGTTTAGGACCATCCTTCAATGCATGCCGATGTGCGCCTGCTTTGAACTGCACTCGCGTGAGGAGTTTGTTGGAAAACTTTTCGTGAAGGCGGATGACGTTTGTTCACTCTTTGCGAAACACGAATGCAAAACACTTCGTTTTTGACGGCACCGAGAAATGGTTTTCTTTCACCGCGGTTGCGTTCTTAAGAAGCGCTCCAGCGCCTACTGTATTATTTTCAGTGCCAGGAACTTTAGGTACTCGTTTGTAAATATTCGTTACACGACAAAATGCGATATTATTTCATATTTTGCGTTTTTTTCGACTCTAAACGAAATTTGCATTCCTCGAAGAAATTTGCAAAACATTATCTCGTGGTTCTGCGAAGAAATTTGCAAAACATTATCTCGTGGTTCTGCAGCAAGATTTCAGTAGACTTAAAAACAGGACACACCTCTATCGCCGAAATAAAAATTTCAATCTGTGTGAGCAGTGTGAGATGTCGTTATAAATAAATATTGTTCTTAATGCATTTCACTTCACTTTGTTATTTTATATGTAACTACTGAAAAAGTTTATTTGTTGTGACCAGTTTGAGATGGCATTGTAAGACTCAATTTTATTTCTTGTGCATTTCATCTTGATCCTTTTTTGTTATTATATATAAGTAACTATTGTATAATTTCGGTTGAAAGAAATGCATTCTGAATTTGTTTGCCTACCTTTTTTTTATACCTATCACATGTCGCCCAAGCCAACCCGAGAAGGCTAAGGGCCCAGATAATTGACATGTATGTTTTTCTAACCGCATCCTGCGAAATAGAATTGAATTTGAATTTCGAGTCAAGGAGTATTCCCGGCCAATAAGGGCGACCCAGGCAATTGATTCGAAGTCCATAGAAGAGTGAGCCTAAAACTTGCAAGCGAGCAACCGCTGACTTACAACAGGGCATTGAGGCTAGCTTAGCGGACCAACGCACGAACTGCACAGGCGCTGTAGTTGGAAGAGCCGGAAACCAGGCCGATCCGCTCTCCTTCGCTTCCCTCGGCTCGCCGTAGTCTGGTATTGTGTGAAGCGGCGTTTTTAACGTCGAAAAAAGTTCGTGTGGAGAACGGAGGATGCTTCAAGTGCTTAGTGCCACAGTTTACAACTTAATGTGTCGCGGTTACAAGAGTGCGAGCTCTTCTTTCTTGACTAATAGATCAGTTTGGCACTGTTTTGCCGTGACAGCTGTATGGACGATGTTCGGCGAAATCATATTGCCATCGTTGTCTGTAGCGTCGGAAGAAGACGCCACCCTCCATATCCCATAACTGCTCACGGCACCCCACGCTGTCAACGCCGCACTCCTGCGCTCCCGCATTCCACCGTCAATCGCTCCTTCACTGCACCTGCCATGCCGGACGCTCTAAGTATATTGATGTATAAGCGACTATGCATGGCGCCCGCCTAACCTAAACCCCTACCCAGAGTTTGTAAAACAGTAATCCATTTGCATAACCATTTTAAAACACCCCAGTCCCGACTGAAATCCCATTACCCGAGGAATAGACGACGGGATAATTTGTTTTTACACTAGATATATGCAGAGGTCGGCTTCAAAAGACTTGGGACCAATAATACCATTTCATTAGTGGTTAAGAAATCAAAACCTTTACTAATGACGTGTATATTTGGTTCTTTAGCATGTGTTCTGCGTTCGCTCTAAAGCATTACTGCTTTCAGGGGGCGCTTGCTATGGTTTTGAGACTTCCGGGTTCTAATTATAATATTGGTTGAGCCGTGTTATTTGTAATCCTATATACATGTCCCCCACGTGGAGAACAATCAGCACGCTCCCAACTGGTTAATTTTTCTTATGGGGCAAGAAAAAGAAACAGAAAACGAAGGAACACATAGCTGTGCAAGCGCTGACGCACATTCACTGCATAATAGACCCGATAGCAGGGCGAAAAAAAAATAAAAGCAGAGAAATCTAATCTTGCTGAAAGTGAATGCGAAGTAAAAGGTGCAGTAACGTCCTCCCTCTAATTAAAAGCGACCCTAGCGTAGTTTCAGTTTCGGCGACTGCGGCCTCCTTTCAATGGAGGCGAAACGCAAAACACATGTTCTCTGCGGTGTTAGCGCACGTTAAAGGCCCCTAGTTAGTTTAAGGTATAATGAAGACCTCCACTGCGGCGCCTGTTTTTCTCTTCATTCCTTCCCTCTAGGCGCGTTTCACATGTTTACTGTGAAATGAGAGAGTAGAGTGTTTTTCCTTGCCTTAAAGCAAGCTTTAAATACCCACACAGGTACTTATATTCAGGGCCGTGTAATAACAAGATAACTTTTTACGATGCAATTTTATTGTCACCGAAATGCAAAAAACAAAAGCCGCTCTGGTCGTTGTAATTTAGTTGTTCTTAAATACTTGAGAA
Source organism: Amblyomma americanum (assembly GCA_030143305.2). Lineage (NCBI taxonomy): Eukaryota > Metazoa > Arthropoda > Arachnida > Ixodida > Ixodidae > Amblyomma > Amblyomma americanum. The sequence goes on from JARKHS020032117.1 coordinate 11,072, forward strand.
CTATTCGCAGCAGAAGCACTGATGAAAATATATTAGGGGAGACTTAAGCTCCGCCTTTAAGGGCGTAACGCGACAGCATTGGTGGCTCCCTTCGGCAGTCTCTCTTTACATACACGAACTCTTCTTTGTTTATATTCGCGCATTTAACCCAACACAGTTTCCGCATTTTTGTTTCGAACTATTGCACTGTGCAGTTTACGCACATAATGGTACTGTAATTGGTGTCACACTAATTAGCACTTCTCTAGTTCACGCCACGAGTTACCACATTAAGTTTCAAATTATGCCAGCACCACACGCATATACACCCCCCCCCCCCCCCCCCCCCCCCCTTGAACCCCAACCAATATAACGTGCCTACATGGCCTACATTCAGTAGCGTGCTTGGCTGGAGATACAAGGGTTGCAGGCTCGAATTAAAACTAAGACTTGTAGACATTTTTCTTTAGGTAAAATCCTTACTTCATAAAGTTGGGTCATTTCAGACATGGGATGACGGCCTTCAATTCAAAATACAAGTCCTATTTTAAGTTATTTTCATTCCAGACACACACGCGTGGCCTCACACGCGTCGTCATGTGTGACGTTTCTCGACACTACAACATCGCTGGGACAAGTGGGTTCTTAACACAGCGACGCCGGCGCGACGACGCTGAGTTTTCCGCCGAACGGGATTCTTAACGTTGTCGCGTTAAAACAATCGATGAATAAAACATCACTTGGCTCATCTCGAATGAAGAACGCTTCAAAAACAATCTTGGCTAACTGTTATGCGAACTTCATCTATTTACACATCTCCATATAAATAATAAATTTGATGTTCGTGCTATTTCGTTTTGTTCTCATTTTTTTTTTGCAGAGATGACAGCGAGACTAATTTTTATTTTTGGTTTATCTGTCAATAATGCGAAGTCGCATAACTCCTAGCAGGAGTGAGCACAAAAAAAAATGAAAAAAAGATAATAAGCAAACACATCATACATAAACTCCGTATAGTGACATACACGTGGCATGAATACAAAAAAAAAAATATCACACATGAGAGGCTCTTAAGCTAGCAACGAACATGTCCGTATTCGGGCTATCCGCAACCCACTTTGGCAATTTATTTCAATCGCTAATTGTTTATGCAACAAATAAGAATTTAAATTTGCTCCTGTCTGCTCGATACTCTTGAATCATTTTTCCATGATTGTAACATGAACTTGTGCGGGAAACAGGAGTAAGCTACTCGGAACTGTTTATTTTGATTTGATTATTATATATTAAATAGAAAAAATCAGCCTGCATGGCTTCTTCGCGTCTTTTCTGGAGTGATTGTAAACCAAGAAAATTAATCATTGATGTTACGCTGTCTGTTCTTTTATACTTATTACAGACAAATCGAGCTGCGATTCTTTGCACTCTTTCAAGTTTTGCTCCGTTTGTTGCTGCGAACGGGCCCCATAAACTGGATGCATATTGAAGACGTGACCGCACCAAAGCCAAGGTCAGTTTACATAGGTCGCGAAGCCGGAGTTCAAATGTGGTCTAGAACCAAGCACCAGCGACATCAATAAAACTGCGGAACTGAATGGCCAAAACGAAGTGTTCAGAAAAACACAAATAAGAGAAAATTCGCATGTCACATTTTTATTATATAGCGATTTAAACCAGAATTTAAATTACCTATTTAATATTAATTTAACTGTGTGCATTTTTTTGGAAAGTACAACACTTAAAAAAATTATATGTATGTTCACGTTCCCTCACAGAAGCCGTCAGCGGCTCTTACGCAATCCACCTTGATTCTTTTGCGGCTTGTTCGCCCCTAGCGCCGGAAGCGCCGGCGTATCTTGTCACCTCGTGACTTTGTTGCGTGCGGCTGTCCGCATTTTATCAGGTAGCGTTGATTTCAAGCCCTTGGTTACTTTTCGGTCCCGTGCTGCGTTCTTGCTTTTCTGACTTACCAGTCACCGTTCTGGTTGTACACTTTGGCGCTGCTGCTTTCCGGTAGGCGGCGTGTTTCGTGACGAAGCGCGCACAACACGCGAAGAAGTGGGGCTACGTAGGAAAGTGTGATAGTGAGAACTGCTGCGCTGGCATCGAATTGCAATGGTTGGGTTTTACAGTCGCTTTGGTACTATGGTGTGCCGTTTCCATTGGGTGGCTGTACCAGCCAAAAATGTCTGTCCATCATGTGTTCTAAAAGCAGCCTTGATTTCAGCGTTGTATTGAAAGAATGGGCTTCTGTGTACTTAAGTAGCGCTACCACTCTACATCTACCCTGCCGAGCCTTATGTGCTGCCAACTTCACCAGCATCGATGCTTTTGACAATTTACGGCTCAAAAACCACAGGCACTTAAGAGCACTCGTGAAGACATTGTCAATATGCGTATCACAGTTTTAGTATCACTGATTTGAGACCCAGAATATTTTAAAACTGCTGATTCTCGGAGTTGTATTCCAGCTCAATGGTTGTAGCGCTCGGCTGCTGCCCCGAAAGACGCGCGTTCGATACCGGCCGCTGCGATTCAATTTCGATGAAGGCGAAATTCTAGAGGCCCATGTACTGTGCGATGTCAGTGCACGATGAAGAACCTCAGGTGGTCGAAATTGCCGGAGCACTTCAGTACAGCGTCCCTCGTAGCCTGAGCCGCTTTGGGACGTTAAACCCCCATAAGGCATAAACCAAACCAATTTTCCTTTTGCATATTCCGGCTACCAAACACTTCTCAATGTTAAGAAACATATCCCAACCTGTAGACCAGTTTGAAATTTTATATATTGTTGTTTAATTTTATTTGATTGGCTGTGGAGGTTGCGTTTTGTGGAGAAGACAGTCGTTGGCAAACAGCTTAATGTTAACTTGAGGATGAATCACACTCGCTAAGTGACTGATTGTCAATATATATAAATCATTGATTATTGCCACACACTGTGCAGAACGATTCTTTTCTGTATGGACCAGCTGAACCTGGGTTTCCCAAACACCGTTGTTTTCTTACGCTGCAATCTACAGCACTCCCCGTGACGTATGTGGACACGCGGATACGACTGAGGCCTTTCACGCAGCTGTCCTCGCTTCTGCAGAGATCAGCGACGGCTCGCTATCTCAGCAGGGACTTTATAAAAATTCAATCGCTTTCGGAGCACGAAATCCTCGGACGATGACCTCGCCAGTCATTGATAGACGAGGGAACGAAATCCTCGCTTTGCTGCCGAAGTCAAATGGAATGCGCAGACTATTATGAGACTTGTGCGCTGCAGCATCGTCGGACTTCTTATTAAACGTGACACTTCGGCATCACTCTCTCATTTTCAAACTCCTTTGTTCTGTCCTTGTCTTTTGGCAAGATTCGAATTGATGGCTGACTCGCCATGCGGCTTAGTGGGTGGAATCCGGCTGCTGAGCCTAACGTCGCGCGTTCGATGCCTTCAGCGGCAGCTACGCTTCTATGGAGGCAGTGTGTAAAAAAAAAGCCAGTATATTTACATATAAGAAGATGTTAACGAGCTTCTTGCTGAGTCACTCAGGAGGTGAACTGCAAATCATGATCAACGAGTTAGACAGGCAGAGCAGATCGATGGGTCCAAAAATTAACATGCAGAAAACCAAGGTAATGTTCAACAGCCTAGCAAGGGAACAACAGTTCACAATTGGCAGCGAGAGCCTAGAAATTGTGCCGGAATACGTCTACTTAGGGCAGGTAGTGACAGCTGATCCAGATCATGAGAGGGAGATAACTAGAAGGATAAGAATGGGCTGGAGCGCATATGGCAAATTCTCGCAGATCATGAGTGGCAGTTTACCAATTTCCCTCAAGAGGAAAGTGTACAACAGCATAATCTTACCGGTACTCACCTACGGAGCAGAAACGTGGAGGCTAACGAAAAGAGTTCAGCTTAGGTTAAGGACAACGCAGCGAGCCATGGAAAGAAAAATGATAGGTGTTACGTTAAGAGATCGGAAGCGGGCAGAGTGGGTGAGGGAACAAACACGGGTTAATGACATCCTAGTCGAAATCAAGAGAAAGAAATGGGCTTGGGCAGGGCATGTAATGCGAAGGCAAGATAACCGCTGGTCCTTAAGGGTAACGGAGTGGGTTCCAAGAGAAAGTAAGCGTAGCAGGGGGCGGCAGAAGGTTAGGTGGGCGGATGAGATTAAGAAGTTTGCAGGCAAAGGGTGGATGCAGCTGGCAAAGGATAGGGTTAATTGGAGAGACATGGGAGAGGCCTTTGCCCTGCAGTGGGTGTAGTAAGGCTGATTATGATGATGATGATATGATGAAAGAGCTCCAGCTAGCCGAAATATATCTCGAGATAACCAATACGTTTAAATCAATCAATCAATCAATCAATCAATCAATCAATCAATCAATCAATCAATCAATCAATCAATCAATCAATCAATCTAGTGCACCCAGCTGACGTTAATTCGTTTAAATATGGTTCTCTTTGTGCACACATCTGGAATGCAAATTTTTATGACTGCTTGAAACCTCACGAGAGATTCTGTTACCTTTGTCAGCGCTTGATTTTTCAGTAAGTTTACAAGTTTTTCGTGACATTGTGCTGCTAATCGCCAAACTAAAAAGTTTATGTTGATGCTTTCTGCTGTAGTGCTACGGGCTCAACTGACAAAAAAAGCTGGTTTGAGAAATCGCAGGTAGTTTGCAGAAATTATTGCCGCTTTAAAGAGAAGGCATGCCATTTTTAATATTCTAAATTGTTTCATCACCTTGGCATGAGGAACAATTTGCACATGACAAAAATATCCTTGATATATAAGGACGTGAAAAGCTATGTTCGAACAAAAAAGGACAGAAAAAAACAGAGCAAAAACACGTATAAACACTGTCAAATGACTTAACAAAATTCATGAACATAGCCTCATGAGCGCTATCGTAGACCGGTAGCATGCACTAGATTACAACACGAAGCTACACGCAGCCATCTGCTGAGTAAGAACTAGAGATGCAAAGCTACTATCCGGCAGTACCGTAATATATATTTACGAGAAGAATGCAGCGCTGTGCTCTGAAATAATGATTTCGAACACCATTGGTAAAATACAGTAGCTTTCGAGTCTCGTCTTTGAATCCGCACACTAAAGACAGGAATAAAAACGTAGGTTACAATTGGGACGCTTGCTAGGAATCACATTAGAGGAATGAAGTGTCGCTTTGATTGGCGTGAGTCGGGCCAAGGCTGAAAGATCAAAACGGGTAGAGGCAGGACTCCCAGCTAGACTGTTATGTGCTTATCTAAAGACCTATGCTGCAGGACTGCAATGTTTTCTTTTATGTGCGCGAACACTAAAACCCCCAATCTCAGATTTCGCTGATGTTTGACTGCCCGAAGAATCTCTCTGTGACCTTGAGGTTGTTTGGTAAGATCAACATGGGTCGCACAAGCCACACCGATGGCAGTGCCTGCCATTGCAGCGCAGTGGCGCATCGCTTAACCGCTCCACCACTGCGCCAGGAATATCTTTGTTGTTTGCTTTTGCTGTGTTTGCTGCAAACAAACTTATTTTGGTTGTTTTTTCTGTTTTCGTGAGTGAGTGCTTCAATAGCGTAGTTTTTACCTTGCTGTGTGCATTGCAAATAAGGTCATTTTTTTATTCTGCCCTTGTTTGTTCATATCTTTTATGTATATTGTATTCTGTACTGTTCTCTTAACATTCACAGCGTTTATGTTCGCTCATTAATGTTAGTTCTCCTGACGCTTGTACTTTGTTTTATATGCTGTGTACTCTTTGTGTTTGTGTTATGTTACGTTGAACTGTACATCGTCGGACCAAGTGGTTGTTATGAATTAGTGAAAAAGAGTAGCCGGAGCACCAACCTCTCCTTTATTTATCATGTAAATAAAAAAAGTGGTATGATGACTCCTGGGGATCTATTAATGTAGTGAATGACCAATTCCGCAGATATGGACATTAACCTATCAACACTACCGGGTCATATCCTAAAGGCGGAGCTTAAGTCTAATTTCGACGATCTTTTTCCGAAGCTTGCTTCTCCAAAACCGAAGTGAAACTGAAGTGCTGGCGCACGTACTACATCGCATTTGGCCTCAACACGCTATATATTCCGCCATTTATTTTATGAATGGCGGGTATGGAAGGGATGAGACAGTAAGGACGCGCACGCATGCAAAAAAGCATGCCAATTTTTGCATATGTTGCCACAAAGGCCTGTAGTCCTGAAGAATACAAGTACTGTTTTCTTTTTTTATATGGACGCATTACTGGTGAGACGAACGGCCGTCGAATATACCCCAGATGCAATGGTGCGTCCTCCTTCGTGATCTGTAACGTTGTAGGCGAGTTCCACTGCCAGCAGTGGTACTGGCCTGTGATATCTTCATAGGTTATTGGTATTAATCGCTTTAGAGGCTCCGAAGTGATCAGCGTACCTAGCGAAAATCGCCGTCTCGCAATAAAGGCAAAGTGGTCACGAGGACAATTTGATTTCCCCAAAACAATCGGGAGGACGAATTCCGTACGGGGAGCATAAGCGTTCTTCTAAAGGCTTTGACCAAAGGACAGCTCGTTTTAGCTGTGCCGTTTGTTCGTGCCATTCCGCATCACTTGGAAGAAAGAGTAACGCGAACAGTGTGTTTCACGCAGCCTGAAGAAAAATGTTGAGAAGGAACGAAATTTTTCCACAGAAAGCCGAAACAAGGATGTCTGCGGCGGGTAGCAAATTTACTAACGCGTTTTTATTGTTTGGTTGCTTGTGTTCACTTTACAAATGAGTTAGGCGAAGTAGCTCACGCACACACGCACAGCTACGTTGCGTTTAGGACAAGGGCTTAAAAAATGCTATGATCGTGGACGTGGCCACGAACTGCTCCAATTTCGGGCACCTGCAGTTTAGCGCGCTTCGTCAGTGCACTGTTCAGAAGAAAGCCCCTGTTTCTAATATTTTGATACATTGTGGGCGCTAACCCTCTACAGAGCGTTATAACCGAAAACTCACGCTAATTTCCTAGAATTCGGATGTTAATTAAATAAAGTTAACGAAAGGAATAGTTATGTAGGCATTTATACAGGCATCGCTGATGATCTAGGGGACGACAATAAATGGCGTAAGAGCTTCATTGTGGCGAAATAAACCAACCTACTTTACCTTACAGTTGCGTGTTAGTGTAGTTTCCATCGGCGAGCGTGTGTATAGATCAAAAGAAGACAGCTACGTTGGGTAGTTAGAAAAGGTGACCCGAGTCTTCAGTAACCGTGTGTCTTGAATAGCAAAATTGAAATCATCCGAGCCCTGGAGAGCGCAATGACCACCCGTCCTCCTTTGTGGAAAATCTCGCGTCTGTCCTCAAATTTGCTGCCTGCCACTCAACTCACATTGGACATGCAATAGAAAGTTGGATCACGATTTCTTCAGAAGACCGAACTGTTGAACAAGCTTTTAAAAGATCTAAAAATGAAGAGGTGCGCCAGGCCAAAGTGATATAAAAACACCGAAAGGATGTTAAACAGTACTTATGAGTTTTATTTTCTGTCAGTGCGCAGCTTAACGAAGTGAGGGCGTTTTGAAGACAGGATGCTTTTCTGTGCCTGCACGGCTATAGCAAGGGGCATTGCGCGTATTATTGGCCTTTTTAAAGTTTCGGTTGAGGACGGCAAGTTGCCTCTTAACACTTAATTTTCATTACAATTGGCTCTAAATACGGTGTATATAATTTCCTCATAGCGTGGTTTTATTTACAATGAAGCAACGCCTTGATTTCCGGTGCTATATACAAATTTCTAGTAGTTAAAAAGGTTCCATGATGCCTCTTTGTCCGAGAATGCATCGTAATTGAGCGTAGCAATAAAACTTTGGGTTAAGCACTTAAATTACGAACAAGGTGAATTGTTTTCCATCCCGTGTACTAGACACGACTTAAGGTTGGCTCAGTAGATGGGGGAGCTACTAAGGTGCCGAGGATATAGTCATCTTGAGTCTTTTGACACGGCTTAAGTCCAACATTTGGACATTACGGTAGGTTCCTTTCTCTTGTAAACAGCATGATGCGGAGGTACTACCATTTAGAAAGAAAGAAAGCACAAAGGAAAAAAAAGGCGGGGAGGTCAGACATTGTAGATCTCGACCAGCTACACGGCAATGGTAAAGAGAAATACGTAAAAAAGAGGAAGGAAATGGGAGAGAGGAAGTGCGCATTGCGCACGTGAGAGAAGAACGCATTGCCTGTTGCCCAAACCGCGACGGCCTTAAGAAGCGAAACCTTCTAGGCTAACGACCACGGGGATCATTGTTCCAAGTACCCGTGATAGCCGGCCCGCAGGCGCCCATTAAGACAGCGCAGTGTGGTTGTTGTTACCCTCGTATAATGGCGCTGTGTAATCTGCGGCTCTTTCGTTTTCCATTCTCTTTAAATCGAGGGAACAACGAAGGTAGGCTGGTAACCGTATTCGAAGGTCTACAGGCGTCATGAGCAGGGCTTTCGACCATCCCGGTTTCTACAAAACACTGGTGCGCTGCTCCTTCCCATGCAGCAAATAAAAAACAAACAAACAAAAGACGTGACATTAACAGCAATGAAATGAAACGAGCTGTATATAGTTCCGCTACAACATTAACGTAAATCAAGAGCGATGCACCCATGTTGAGGCCGAAAATAAGTAATTTCTTTCTGTTTAATTATCTTAGTCTCCATCTTTATTTCTTTGTGCAGACATAGAGAGCTGCTCTGAGGAAACCATAATGCCAAATGTTTCGTCCAAGAATAGAAGAGTTCAAGTGTAGCACTACTTATTCGGTGCTTGGGAATCAATCTCAATGTCGCAAGCCATTAAGAACAAAAGCCGAGAGGCGACAACACGTGTTCGCTAAAAGTTGGTCCCCAAAGCGAGTGACTGGAACAACGAATCACTGGTTTCCTGGATGGCGCACTATTAGTTCTTGTTTTATACGACTTTTTTTCTTGCGCGAGTTCAATTACGACTTGGTCCACCAGTTGTAGAACTACATGTTTGCTTTTTAACCACTAGTCGCGAGATCAACTACTCTTGCCCCTGCCATCATGTTTGCTCCGTTGAACTTTGAGGCCGGCTGCGTCCGGAAGATTACGTTGTTTGTCAAAGCTAAGTAACCCGAGTTTGGTTTGGAAACGTTGCATGTTTGGGTAAAGAGTTTCAAGCGACGCGCACGCAGTCATTGCCTAGTGCGTTGAGCAAATGTTACCCCGGTCTGCCCAGCTTTAAACCTCCGGTTTCCACAACTCCGTTCGCCAACGAGGGACCCCAAATTAACGCCTTGGTCGGTTGCGCGGTTGTCGCAACAACGAGGTGCCGGCGACGCCTGTGAGGAAATTTTAATTAACCCTTTCAACTACAGACAAACAAAATGAATCTGGGACGCCAAGAAATTTCTAGACGCGGCCATTAGCGTTTCGCCATGCCGCTGTAACACGACGAGGAATCTTTCACGCCCGCCGGTCCCCTCAGCCCCGTCACCTCCCTCTCCCAAGCGTTTGAGGGAACAGGAACAGAGAACTCTTAGGGGCAGCGCATATGGCTTTCCAGGCTGGGTCTGGAGTAGGCCCGCGACACTTTTGGAGGTGACAGGGGTCAAGAGATTAGGCGGAACTGCCGAAGTAAATGAGAAAAGAGGGGACTTAGCTTTCCCGCAATCCCGGAAGTTTAGTTGGAAGCGCACGCTGTCGCGAGCTTGCGTACAGTCCATCTTGCGCGCTAATTACTTTGGCCGTCGAAACGCACTGGTAATGAATTCTGAGCCGCTTAAGAGGAATCGAGCGTCGAGTGTAGGAGTGAGTTTCCGGAAAAAGATAGCAGGGCTAAGGAGGGGACGGGTCAGTAATAAGTTGATACTTAAAAGTGGCCACCGCATAAATCCGAATTCAACCAGATTCCTCATAGGTGCTGGACTAATTAATTCAATTCAATTCTTTACTCATGAGAAAACTGGACGGTATCCAGGGCTAAAAGTTGCTGCCTACGACTTGACTGGTGCCCTGGAGCCGTTTACAAAGCGGCAGCAGACACTGGTGGCAGAGTACGCTAACATTAATTACAAACACTGAGTAGCAGAAGGCATCAGAAAATACAGACCTGCTGCATGATTTATCACAACAATAGATTCTTATCAATTATCTTATCAACGCCGTAAAAGACTCAAAATGTCTTGTACTGCATTTACATGGCAGGTACTGTACATGGGTTTCTCGACAACACAAATGAAGGTAACGGGGGAGGGGGGAGCCTCGGGTGCATGCCAGTGTTCCGACAAGGGGACTTGCGTTCGTCTGACCCCGAACGAGGAGAAGCCCTCTTGGCGAAACGTTGACTAAGCAGTCTAAGGCTACAGCCTCCCTTGCTCACTTCATTTGTGTTGTACTGCATTAAGACCACATAAATGCAATACTAGACATGTTTGTGCTTTCCTATTATTTGTCAAGAATTGCGCTCGCAATAAATGAAAGGAAAAATTGGCAGTGGCTTAACTTGGCTAACTCTGGAATTCAGCGAAAAGCAAGCACTCTTGCTAAGGGTCTGAGGCTTCTCAATGGCAGCTCCACTAAACGTTTGCGACAGCCGTTCTATATATACCTACCGGACCACGTGGCTATGACGTGGTATCACGTGGCCTTACGACAACCCCGTCGATGTCATCACGCGTCTTTACATCACGCCATCGGATGTTCTTAAGATCAAAAGTCAACCCAAAGGCCACCCAATGTCAAAGGTCAACTTAAGGTCAGGGGTCAAGGGTTCGACACCATAACTGTACCACACATGGTCATGCACGGCTAACGTGGTTGGGATGAAGGTCGTTCAAAGTCATTCTCCGGCCTACTCAACGACTGCTTTATCTAGCGTAGTGAAGCTTTTCGCTTCAAAGAAAGCCGCTCTTGCAGGGCTGCCCGCCATGGGGATAAATGTGTTCCCGCGGAGAAGCCACTAACCTTTGTATATTTATATACATTCGGCCGGAACTCGATACTTGACCGCGGAGTCACGCAGGCTTGCATGATCGATGAGCCGAATCTAGCTTCGGTACTTGTGCTCCGAACCTCGTTACTTTAGCGGTCCCTGAAAAATATAGGTGCTGGTGTTACGTCTCATTACTGTCGAAGCCCATTCGGCTTGAGTTGGCTTTCTGCCCGGAATCATTCGCCGTTAATTACCGTGAACCGAAATCAAATTATGCATATAAAACGGAAGCCAATGTTAAGCTACAGCCTGCACATTCGGTCATGGTGGTGACTTAAGCGCTTGTGGACATTTTTGTGCACTGGTTTTATGAAATAAATAGGTTGCTTTCCTGAGCATGGGGGAGCAGCCTGAGTAAACGGGCAGACATGGTCAGTACTTAATGCCAACAATAGACTTGTTTCCGACTTCGTTGGTCCAGTCTTTCACGATACGCAGTAAAGCGTGCGGTTAATTACTTTCCTGATGCCTTAAAGCTCTTTCATTAAGGTTTGATTAACAACGGCGTAAAATTCACGTCTTTGCTAGTTACACAGTTCGTTAACTCGGAGGTAATGATACTGCTTCGTACGCAGAACTTAAGATCGATTCGTTCTCAGTACCAGCGCTTCAAAAAAGATATCTCTAAACGTGTTGTTACTAAACCATGTGCCATAATTAGATCGGCGTCGTCTGATGGCATCAATGATGCCTGCGCTAATTTTTACACCCTTTCTATTGTTTTTTATTTTCTTGCAACATCTCTTTTATGGCCAACTCAAGAAACAGCCCTTCACGGCCATAATAGCCTTTGTTTGTGATGATAAGAATGTTTTTATTCCCTATAAAGAAGTTTCGAGGCTTTGCCAGTGACGTCACTTGTTTTAGAATTGTCATTATTAGTAGTGCGGAAAAGGCAAAGCTAATAATCTAACTGTGTTTGTGGTTTAGCACAGTATCGTCCCTAACAAAATCATGTTTTCAGGGATATCTGCTTATCTGACGTGCCTAATACGAAACCTGTTCAACTGGACTCCAATTATATCCTTGTGGACCTTATAGGCAACCTTTATATGCTCCTCACGCGTTTACACACAGAGGGTGCGTGGCCTAGAAGTCTGGCGTTGATCCTATAGTCGGTATTACACTATCTCACTGGCATTTCTTGGAGGTGAAAATTTCTCGTATGAGTTGATCTGGACAAGATTATAAATCCCGAACCTTGAAAGGTGGTGTGAAATATCTACGACACTATTGCTATGGCACACTTTCGAGGAAAATTAACGCCAACTCCCCTTGCCCTCTTTGTTAGCGCTTTCCGGCCACAATGTGAGATGGGATGCAAGAACACTGGTGGCACAGAGAAAAGAAAAATTTTTGGTGCGCGTCTTTTTGTTTTTGTCTACTGGCAAAGTGGAAAGTGCCAAATTTTACCTTCAATAACAGTGAAGCGATGAGAAGCTGCGAGAAGCACGTTCATACTGCATACTGCGTCCTTCAAAAACTACTAACACTTTGCATCTTCGTTCATTCTTATTTAGAGCTTGATTACCGTCCACTTCGTCTTCTTTCGGTGAGTGGCCCTCTTCAAGATGGTTTCAACATGTGTAAGGTGCCGTTGCCTTTGATAATCCCAGCAGTGCTTTAAAGGAAGCGTATTGGGGCGGTTTGCAGTGAGCATATTTGTACTCACAGGCGTGCAAGAAAAAGAACCTGAGCGAGGCTTGCCCCAAGATATCCTTTGTGCCCGCCTGACATCACACCTCCCGAAGCGGAACCTTCAAGAAATGTCTTTATTTGGAGCACAACACTCGGGTGCATGGTGAATGCAACTATACATGTTTACAGAGTGTTGTGTGGTTTTAACATATTACTAAAACCAAACCACATCTGGAAGAAATGTTTTAGACTGCTTTTTTTTACATTGACGATGTGGCTTCATTGCGGGCCCATACACACTTACAAGCCCGTATTTCATGATTCATAAATTGTTTCACCTCTTCCCTGCTTTGTGCGCATAAAGTTCGTCCTTTCTGCTTGCTCTTGCGAAGTAATTGAAGCCATTTACATTGTAGGTGCAAATATGTACAAAGAATTTGTATCAGATTTGTTCTGTTACACGTCGCGTATCTTGACGATATGCAGATCAGCCGCTCACAGCTCATGTCGCATTGCTCGAAGCGCGGCATGATGACACTCATCGCAATCTCAGACTCGCGCACTCACTCGCGGCGTTAATATCCGCCTTTATAATATGCTCAGTGTCTGCATTCACTCCAGATTCTTGAGCTGTCACAGCTGCCCAGCCACTGAATACGATGTGTACAACGTATGGCTTCCTTACGAACCATTGGGAATGCCCCGGGAATTCGATTCTTAAGCGTAGAAAAGGCAACTTGAGAGGAGACCCCTGGGTTCTATCAGCAGTGCTCTGCCGGGAGATCATAATGGGGGAAAACTGGCTTTCATAGAACATTACTGGTCAATCAAATATGACATATGATAAGTACTACGAGATGAAAAAAATACTTTGGTTTATGGTAATGCTGCGCTTTTTTTCTAAACTTATTAAGGTCTCTCGCATTGCCTGAATCGTACTATCCGCTTGAATGCATCGGCGACGACACGTGAAGTTATTAAAAACTAGAAGGGATATCGAACAAGCAGACCAGCAAATGAGCGGAAATCGTAGCGCAGCTGAGAACGAGAAATCCACAAACAAAGAATTTGCATTCACTAGTGTTCATTGAAAGCTCGCTCTTGAATGGCTTCAAACTTCAATCAATATCATGTCCGAGGAAAATATGATTGCATTTCCAGAGAACTACAGTTTGCCTTTCTCAAAACGACTTTAGAGTCAGTAGATCGTCGTCTGATCCTTTTACTGAGATAAGAATTGAAAACAAAAATTTATGATGATAATGACAGTGAATTTTTGTGGCGCAAGGGCATCTGCGACCAAAGAGCGACATGGTACAGGGTACTTTTCATTTAATCAAGGTGGAGCGAAGGACCCATTTCCCAAGCATTTCACCCTAAAGAGGCCGAACACCAGACCAGAGGAAAGCTTGTGACCATTGAATCACCGGTGGGTGCCCGGTGTCACTGGGGATCGAACCCCGCACCTCCCGCATGCACGGCTGATGCTGAGGCCACCGCTGCGGTCAAGAAAAAAATTTAGCTACATAGTGCTTGTTTTAGGTAGCTTTCACGAATCTTTTTTTCTTCGGTTGGGCACTACGTGAATAATTAAGAAGCAGTGATATTTATATTTGAAGATCATGCAACTTGTCAGGCGATAACAACTTAATAAAACAAAATCTAAGCACAGCTGTGGCTGAAGCATTGCTATCTATTTTTCCTTAGCCTTGTAATTTTAAAATTGCAGACGTGTTGCCGTCATATTGAGCATATCTTCAAGTTTTGTTGAAGTCGAGAATGCTTTATTCTATTTTTTATTTCACATATTGGGCCGTATATTGTTCAGGGGTCGCCGCAGAGTTTTTTTTTTGAACGTGGACTATCATTAGAAAGAAAAACAGCGTCTATGCTTGTTTTGTTGCACCACTCAAAGCGGTACAGAAGGCTGTGGCAGTGAAATGTTGTTTAGATGCACAAGCAACGCTTATAACTGAATCACAATTATTTTTTTTTAATTCGAAGATTTGCCATGTGGCATAAAAAGAGGCCCCATGAAGCCGCAGATACTAACAGACTCAGATCGCTATTGAATTTTATCAGGGCCAGATGTCGCCTTTCTATAAACTTCAAATTCTGGAGAAGTGAAATGAACTAATTGCAAAGGTACCTGCCGCAAAATGTTCTTGCAGCGTTCGTGATAACTAATCGAGTCTATAAAACTGGCTCATAAGTCGACAAAATTTTTCTATGGGCAATATAGCGAATGGTTTCCTGTCATGGCACAAAATGTCGTGCGTGTTGAATTTTTGCTTATGTACTTCCAACATTTGTTCTTCTAAAACCGTTTAATTTTTAAAGCCGGTGCGATGTATTTGTGTATATTTAATTAAGTCGATGCTTTTAAAGATCGGCAGAAGAAATTTTGCAAGGGAACACTAATCTTGTAAATCTGCGCACAATCTATTCAATCCTTTGTTAGCTCTTGAATGTCTCTACAATCTTTTAACCTAAGTCCAGGCAAATTGGCTCCCCGGGCGTTAGTCTTCTAAGGAAAATAAACCAGAGATAACGGATGAGGTTCACTTTCCATTCAGCATAATTAAGCTCCGTCTGAGCATTGGAAAAGGTTTCTAGCGGGAATACATGATTGCTCAGAAATATTGAGCTTCAAGACTGAAACCTTTTTTTTTTAACTCACACCAGTTTGCTTTCCACACATTAATGCTCAAAGGCAAGCAAAATGAAAAAAGGGACCCTTATCCGGGATTTGCGTGGGTCCTGTGCGTCCAATAAAACTTCTTTTACGGTAGACTTGCCGGAATAAAAAGTCCCAAACCCAGGTAGTAGGCAAGGCGAAGTCTGGATTCCTGCTGGAAAAATAAAAATCAAATAAAAGAAGGAAAGAGAAAGGAAGTTCCGAAATTTCCGCCCAAGGCAGCAACAGCAGCAGCAACATAGAATCCATGGTTTTTATTATTAACCAAGCTGGCTGCTTTGAATTGAATTTATCAGAAAAATAAGCAATTGGCCAAATGTATGAAATTTTTTTGCATGATGCTTCTGGTTAACTGTGATCCGCGTTTACTTATTTGCTTTCACAGACTGCATCCCAGTAGTGACTTTCGCTAAAGTGAGAGTTGAGAAGGTTTTCTAAGAAAAACAGTATAAAAATGGCTCTTCTGTCCGTTTCTCTTATAAAATACGGAAGTTCCACTTTCCCAACACTGTATCCGTGTTAAGTGAAGGTATAATGAAAGCTAATAAAATTAAACCTATTTAAATGCAGTGGGGCTGAGAAAGGGAGCGCAAAGGTAGCCAGGCAGATGCTTCAACTGATCTGAGCCGAATGCGGGAGCGAGTATCTCTATTTGCTTTTGTCCAATGCCCATATTGCCTGCCTTTTAGATGGCACAATTTATTTCATACAAAGAAAATAAAACCGAGACGATTCCATTAAAAATAAATGTTTTCTGATCGAATTTACCAAACTACCGCATAGCATGGAAGCGAGAAAACAGTTCGACAAGACCGGGCATCCCCCCCCCCCCCCTCCCTAAATGGTGGAAGAGAAAAGAAAAAGGAAAGAAATCGAAAAAATAGCGGCGTCAGCGCAGCAGAGAAGTCGCCGGCCCTTTTAGAGCACTTTAAAGCAGTCACTATAAGTGTGAGAGTTCGATCATGTGCATTGCTTTGTATGTTGCATTCGGCCTGAGGGAGTAAACAGCTAAGAAAGCGATGCACGTGGGGATCGGCTGCCGTCGTTGACATGGCGCCATTTCAGCGCCTACTTGCAATTCCTGCAGTTTTTTTCACAATCAATTGGTTTTGAATAAGGAAGTTTTCCTAATCACAATTCGCTCTTGATAGAAGCTGGCTTCTCTTATCCCGAAATGGGAGCTTTCGCTCGCATAGGTGTTTAAAGCTTCCAAACCTACGTAACCGTGTTTATTGGCTGGTATGTGTCAAGAAGCCTTTGTGCGTTTCAACGGAGAAAATTCTGCTTGAAGGCAACAGATAGCGGCGCTGTTCTGAGGGGAGGCAATAGTATTCAATTTTATTTTTATCATTGTGCTTGCGCCCTCATTTCTGTAGTGAACTCGTTATTATATTAAAAGCGTGGATAATATTTCGACCAAGGCTTTCGTAGTAGTCGTTATGCGGCGGGCAAGTGGGCCATAATCGTTTTGATGCAATAGCTAAAACACACCGTGAACTTCCGCTTCTGCCTCACGGATGATAAGCCCGCCGCTTTTCTCACTTGACGACGTAAGCGGAAGTTGGCGCGCTGAGAGCAGTTGACGAGCGAGCGCTGAATAACGGGGCAGTGTTGCTTCGCGCGGCGGCCTCGTCTCGTTTTGCTGAACGCACTCGACACGCTCAGCGGAGGCATTCCGATGCCCCACGAGCATACGTTCAGCTCTGATAACGGACACACTCAGCGCTCTGCGCGGAAGGGCCCAGATAAAACTTTTGCCCATGTACTAGCCCCCGAGAGTAACAGTGGCAGCTGTAGTCGCGGGAGGCAGTTGGAACGCATCCTGCGTGCAGCGCGAGAACCGTAATCATCATCCTTTCATCACGACTTGCAAAAACGAGAATGTGGCACCGAGAGTACGCGTGAGAGAACTCAGCGGGGAATGCTGTGGAAACGAGCTAGGCTGCCGAGTTTTCGTCCACGGCGTAGGAGGATGACACCGGACGGACATGCAGGAACGCAGGTGAAGTGAAAAAAAAAAACATCTAAAATAGAGGACGGAGGAGGTATGAGTTGTGGGCGACGAAAGAGGCGCGCGCGCTCCAGAAAACGACACTGCTGGAAAGCAGGCGAAAGAAGCTGCGGATGGAAAAAGACAGACATGAAGAGGAAAACAAAACAGTGGGTCCCGCTTTGGCGGTTTGCGTTCTCCTCCGGCGAGAGCCCCGCCTTTCTGGTTCGCTTTTTGGAACACTGCTACTACTACAGGGGCCTCCGGCGAAAGGAGCCCAGGGCGCATGCGCGCGGGGAAGAGGGGAGGTAGAGAGAACGACGCGGCTAGTGCCAGGAGAGTGGGTGGAAGAGAAGCGCGTGTAAGGGGATGGAAGAAAGGATGAGGATGCCGAGGAGGATGAAAGCGCGTGCGTGTGCGCGTTTGCGCGTGGTGGCGGCGGCGGCGTGCGGCGCTCAAACTCGCAGGCTGCCGAGGAGCGGCGGCCACCGGTCCCTACTTGTCGTGGTCCGAACACGCGGCCTGCGCGCCGGCCCTGCGTCATCGCTTCCCGGCGCTCGCTGTGCAGATCGGCGGTGGGCTCGGTGTTCACTGCCCGGCCCCTTTTGCGCCTCTTCTCACCTTCTCACCGGACCACCCTCCGCTTCTGACTGCATCCCACGTCCGTCGCCGTGCTTTCGCTCTCCTCTCCCATGGTCACGTGGTATCCTGACTGCCGGTAGCGGCGTCGCGTTCCATTCATTCCATGCGTCCACCCGCTGAGCGGCTGCTGCTTGGCGCGGACAGGTGCATGACACTGCTGCGACCGCTCGTGGCTCGCTACCTGCTGCTGCTGGTCGCCGTGCATGCTTCTCTGGCTCAGAGGTGAGACTGGACTCACGTTGTTTCTTTTTTGCCTGTAATGTTTGTTTTAGGAATCAAAACCTAACGCTATTACAGAAGTGAACAATGCAATGCAAACTTGTTGCTTCCGGTTGTAAGAATAGATAAGATTGGCTCTGTACTTCAATTTTTATGTTAAAAAATCTGCGTAGAAGCTGCAGACAAAGCATCGAGATGAGGTCCGTAGAACAAGTTAGTGGTGTTCGCGCCAAGAAAGTGACAGCGCCGAAAATTACCTGATGAAGAAGAGGTAGCTCAAACTTGTTTGCTTCGAGGTTTTTCTGTTTTCAGAGAGGGTGTTCTCGAGTCGCGGGCGCGTCAAGAACACAAAATCTCCTTTTCTCAGTTTGTGTTGTCAGTTTGCTCAGGTGCGATGAACAGAGGTGCCTCCTCATTAATAATCAGAATAAGTGTCGAGGTACTCTCACAGGTTCGGTCTAGCGCTCCGTCACTTCATACGCAATGAGTTCGTTTTCAGAGTCCTTGGTTACATAAAGCGTTGTGCTCTTCTGTGCCTCTTATTTGAAACTAGTTTTGAACGTTTAATGGCCTCAAACAAAAGATATGAAAAAACTGATATTCTCAAGAAGTACCAAAAAAGGAACACCAACAAAGAAAAGAGTTCCACCAGTTTTTTGCCCCAGGGGCGCATCTGTTTTTGCTGGCGCTGTTTAATGCCTGACGTTTGACAAATATACTCCGTGTTCAGATATTTACCAACCATATTTTTCCAGCATTTGAGGGAACGTTGCCTGCTCTCAATATTCAGAGGGTAATTTCAGATAATATTCTTTGCGACACTTATTTATGAAAGCTTCACATAGACGAACGTGCATATGGCAAACGGGCAAAGTGGTTTCATTCTACAAGCGACTCTGAGTTTGCCACCAGTTTTGGAGGCACTCCTTACAACGTTAGCATCTCTGAAAAGAAGTATGCGAATGTTCCAGCAGAGTGTAATATTTCATGAACCCCGTCCATCGCGCACGCACTCCGAAAGACCTTTGTAGCACCTCGCGACCTGCGTGCTCTCGTAAATGCATTTCGCCGGAGCCATTTAGATGAGCTCGCCGCCTGAAACCGGAGGCGCGTAGGAAAAAAAAATGTAACATCGCAATTTCTTTTTCTGCAGTCGCATTAATATTCCGACGTTTAAACTTCGCGCACGGGCGGCGCGATGTGCTTTGAAGAGCCTGGAATGTACATTATTGTGCTCAGAGTGAGGCAGTCGGTTCATATGAAATGCGTCAACTTAGTACCGCCTCCCTGCCGACAAAATAGAGCGCTTTCTCTCCAGAGAGAAGGAATTAGGAGCAGACGCGTCCACACCGCACCACAATACGGTTTTATGCCTTGTTCTACACTAACATTCCCGACCATAATGCTCCCCTTGGCTGCAGTTAATAGTTTTCTTCTTAAGTTCACTATGTCAGACCCGTGACTGCAACCGCGTGTTAGGAGCCGTTGCTGTTTATATAGTTAAATGTAAATTACTGTCGTCTGGTAAGAGCATCCGTTATACAAGTGTTTCTGGTTGGTTAACTGGCCATTAGCCTCCCTTGGGAGTTCATGAAAGGCGCGTTTTACCCTGTACAGTGTGTTGGCTCGAGTTATTTAACGACCTTCGTTTATCTGATCTTGATGCAGCGTTATAATTCCTCCAACATCATTAAGAGCGCGCGAAGAGCCAGAACGCATTTCTTCTGTGCTTTTGCACTAATGCGAGAGATTTTACTAATCTGCAGCACTTGAAATCCCCGGGTCTGTTATTAATTCCTGCTTTAAACTGTGTCTGGATTTTAGACTTTGTGTAACTAGCATAGTCAGTTAAAGGAGGTTAAAGACAAATTCACGTCATCTTTTTTTCTTCTTAAAATTTCATTTTTTGCTCTCTCTGGGCATGTTGTTGTTTTGCCCAGCAGCAAAAGACACATTTGTCCCTGAGAAAATTGTATTTGAAATTTTTACCGTCCCTCGGTTCAATCTAGTAACGTCTACATGAGAAACGGACTCCGCGATCGCCGTGTTGAAGTGGATGGTGATGTAGCTCTCGTCTCTGAGATCCGCGTTTGAAAAAAATTGTGTCGACGTGCCACCGTTACTTGTGGAATCGGTCAATGATGGCGACACCTGTATTTAAGCTTTCGACCCTTTATGCTTTATAAAACCTCTGTTTTCAGAGAACGTAGCGTATATTCTGTCAACGCGGTAACCTGTCTCCAAAAGCTAACTTGTGTTTGTTCTTAGTGTCACTTGAATGCAGCTTCAGTACCTGACTCTATGCTCACTTATTACTTGACCCTATTAAAAGACGCTCACGCAATCTTGAGGTTGTGAGAGCTGCCACGCAGAAAGACGTCACCGTAGTAAATGAATCAGGAAAGATTAACGGGACATGGCGAGCATATTCTGTCCTCATTTCTTTCCTTCCATTAACGGCTGCGAAATGCGAACTACGGCACTTAGTGATTCATGCTTCCCGTTCTACGCGGCTAAAGCGTGGCGCTCCGGAGCGTCCGCGCCCTGAAATTGTGACGATCGATATTCCGCGTTGTCACAAGCTTAACCATTGGAACTTGCTTTCGAGCAATGGTTTACGACTACAGGCCTACCAAGAGCCTACGTGCTTTTTCTTCCACCGATATTTACCTGTGTTCGCACCATCAAGTTTGCGCTGTTCACATTAATTATGCCATCTCCATATTCCTACAAAAGCTGCGTGCTGGACATCAACAGGGGAAAGCGATGTCCCTTTCGCAGTGTTTGTGGCTGGAAACTCGTACGTTTCTTTCCCGGCCATTTGGAATGCGACCGAGGTCAGCCTGGGTCAGGCGGGTCGCGAGGGTCGGAATGCGGGTGCTTTAGAGAATGTGGCATAAGCCGCCTTTTGACCCATACAAAGATAGGCCCACTAGTAGTCGCTTTTATTTATTTTTTGGGGCTGTGGTCTTTAGCTATCTACCAATCAGCACAACTGGGCCCTCTTATACCGCTGTCACACGGGAAAGGATGAACTCATTTCAACTCCCTTCAACCAAGGCTGTCTTCATCTTGATGGAGATGCGCGTCGTGTCACACGGCAGTCCTTAATTAAGGCAAGGATGTTTAAAGATGTTCCTAGCGAAAGGAGATCGATCAGCTCCCTCGAAGGGTGATGGCAGTACTCTAGTTTCCAATGTTTTTTACTTGCGAGTAAGTAAATAACGCTTTTCTTCAATGATTTCTCATTTATTAGTAATTACATTATTGCATCGCATACGCTAAGTATTTTAGCTCGCTTATTAATGTTTATTTCTAGCCGAATTCACTATACTCTCATATCAGGCGGTTGACGGCTTGCCTTGACTAGGCCATTTGTTTGTTTTGATCTGCCACATGCATGCTCACATCACGCACATATAGCCGTGTATCATGCCATGTGGCGCTATGTGATGGGCGATGCATTCGCGCAACCCGCACTATCTCCGCTAGCGAAGCGCCAGAGCGAAAAGTTCACTGAGTCGCAATCCATTGCGCAGGAATTGCCCAACTCCGCACGTGGTGCCCCGCAGAGCAGCCAAAAGCGCTGTGCTGAGGAAATGTTCGTCGTTGTTTTTTTGCGAAAATTGTTTTCTTTTGTGCGTGTAACAATTGCATTTTGTGAAAAAAAAGTGGTATAAGATAACTCAGTTCTTTTGAACGTCCATTCTTTTATGCGTTTGTAGCCGCCGCGGTGGCTGAGTGGTTATGGCGCTCGGCTGCTGGCCCGAAAGGCGCGGGTCGATCCCGGCCGCGGCGGTCGAATTTCGATGGAGGCGAAATTCTAGAGGCCCGTGTACTGTGCGACGTCAGTGCACGTTAAAGAACCCCAGGTGGTCGAAATTTCCGGAGCCCTTCACTACGGCGCCCCTCATAGCCCGAGTCGCTTTGGGACGTTAAAACCCCTTAAACCTTTATGCATTTGTACTGAATGAACAGCGCCTATTGGGCCCCTGGAGGATCCTCTGAGAAGCTCGTTACGGGCCGTGTGACGCGGCGACAGCTCTCCTTTGAGGCGAAACTCTCTTGCGCTCCTTCAGGCCAAGGAAGTTCAAGGGAGTTCCGAGTCGGCCTTGTGGCAGGCAGTACTACTGAACTGCACGCGCGTTTAATTTTGCACAAAGGCGCGGAAACGTTCTTGCACAACCTATGATCCTCCGAAAGACTAGACGACCTCTCTAACCAATCTGTACCACATAGAAGAAAACTAACTGTGAATGCGTTGCGTTTCGGCTGTCTCCGTAACACGCATACACAGTGATGCGTGGGTACTACCGGGGACTAAACTTTTCAGGACGCTCGAAAACGGATCGAAGTGCATCACTACAATATATTCCATGTGCATCAGTATCCGGATTAGTACAAAGAGCAATCCTCACATCCTAATAACACACATCACAGTGTGTTCCTTCCACTTTCACCTATAAAAATATGGCATCAGCACCACCCTCGATTGCTGGTGATGCATCCTCGACACTTTTGGCACCAATAGTGCACACATATACATATATACGCTCTCGCACACACTTCCTAGAATCGTTAAGCTGACTCGTGTAAGATTGCCTCTAAATCTCGCCTACGAGGCAGTAGTTGAGTGCTTCGTCAAATATTCCGGCCAGAGTGCTGAAAACGCCTCTATTGAAGCCCCCAAAAGGCGCAGTCGCGCAGCTGTATACGCTGAGCAGTAGTGCGGTCCATCTTGGGAAAAATGTTTGTTATAAATTCCTTCTAGCAAACGTTATGGCCCGAGCGAGAGAGATCACTATTAGAGAGAAGGCGGCGCTTCTGAACAGTTCCTAACGCTGAATTCCTGCACGGAACTCTCTAGCAGCACGGGCCAGTAATTTTTCAATAAATATGCGCTGAATTATTTAACAGTGCCTGAAATTTCCTTCGTGTACTCAAGCATTAGAGTAAAGAAACATGGATGGGGGGGGGGGGGGGGGGGGGTTGAGGGTGGCGCAATACAGGCTAATTCTAGAGTAGGAAAAAATATAGATGCCAGACACCCGTTGTGCTACTGAACACAGAAGTAGAGAAAACGAGTGCCGCCGCCAAATATATCAATTTATTACCAATTTCTTGTCGGTTAATACATGTGAACATGAACGTTTACATGTATATGCGCACCTGAGAGAATTCGTATATGTGATAAAACTTAAAGGCGGTAATTTAAATCTATCTGAATACTGCCTCATTATCGTTCTCGTTGCCATGAATGATGTAGGTTCTAATTTGCGTGTCCTATTACATAGGACATGCCCCAGTGCTTTCCGCAAAAAGGCTTCATGACAAATGTGTTCGTTGGGGGCCTACTTAGCTGGCAGAGTAGACCCGAGCGCAAGTTCATTTCCGCAGCCCGTACTTTATCCGTATAAATACTGAAAGGGGAGCTCGGAAGGAAGAAAATTGCACATAGCCCGTGTATACCCGAGCATCCAGTGTTTAAAATAACCGGCGAAAGAAAATACGAAATCACTATTTCAAAGTCGAGACTGCCAACTATATCTCTTATGCGCGCGGAAATCCTTGTGTACAATTTTCCTTCACTAGTGTGCCGGAAGCAGAATTTGAACAGGATGAGAACCGTTTAAATAATGAAAAGAAAGCAAAATAAATACCAATGGAGTGCAAGGAATGTGCTTTTTCTAATTGTTGGTAATGCAGCTGCATGATTCTGAGAAAAAAAATCTGGGAAAAAACGGCTTGTGCTAAGAGCAGCCACAGATTGGCCTTCAGCTGTTTGCTAGAAGCGCACGTAAAAGAATGCACAAACCTAGCCGGCACGGTTACACGGCCACCTCTACGGTGCAATATGAGTCCTGGCACATTCGATACATGGAAGCACGCAAACAATTCGTACACTATATGATCAACTATATGTGATATCTGAACCTATAAGAGCATTGGAGCCAGAAAAAAAAAGTGTATTGCCAGAGAGAGCAGAAATCATTCCCGGAGGATAAGCAATGCCGGTATGGACATGCCTGGGTATGGTAGGAACCGGATACAAGGACGTGATTCGACGAAACTGCTGACGTGATTGGTTGCAGTGATGAATGGCCGGTCCCGCAGTCTCTGTGCACCTGCGCCGGAAAGCACATAATGATTCAGTGCCTCAGTCATAGAGGCCGTTCTTCTGTGATCTATTTCGTGCTGATGTATATAATGCACCTTGGGGAGGCGTTACTTCGTATCTACTTGTTTTCATACCAGGGATAGAAACTTGTCTGTGAGAAGAAGAGGGAATAGGTGCTGCTCGTTACGCGTTTTGGCCTAGTAGCTCTTTGTTTCAATGGGTTAGATCAATTTGCTCACAGTCCCTATTTGTTTTTTCCCGCTACTGCTCTTCGTTATATTTTGTTCCTGGCCACTTCCTATTTCTCTGCGTAAGCCGCTTTCTGCACAAGCCTCCATTAGGCTTATTGAAGTTCAGTTTATCGAGTTTTACTTTCGTTGACTGCGTATCCCCGAAACGCATTAACGCGGTCAGGAACACTTCCGTTGAGAACTGAGCTGAGGTTATAGCGATGACCGTACTCAGGTCCCTACGTCTAGTTTACATGGCCTGACGAAGATGAAGTTGTGCGCGGAACAAATCTTAGTGGTGCGATCCAAGCCAACTTAGAATGGATTTGGCGAGACAAAGGCGAACAAAATTACTCTGACTTATTACCCAAACCACAACCATTAGCTTAGCACCAGTTTACCTTCTTCTCTTGCCCCTCCTCATTGAACCCTGGCCAATTTCCCGTCGTGGGTATGTGCCATGTCACTAAGCCAACAACAACAACAATGGGAGCACTGGACAAAATGCGGGTGGTGCATTCAAGATAATCTCGCAATAATAAATAGTGTGAATCGAAAATGACATGCCGTTCTCCGCCTCTTGTCAATTTCTTTTAACGTGATTAATCAGCAGGGGAGCCGTAGAAGAAAAACAGAGGAACATCTTATTTCATTATGCGTTGGCAATGGTAGAGCATTAGTAGCTGTTGATGCCTTTACCAGAATTGACGTGACTTCCGGTCTGGTGACGTCACTTTTTTCCAGCCAATGGGAATGCTCCCGTCTTGTGACAGCACAATTCTCTCCAGCCAATGGGCGAGTTCATGACCGAAGACGCTCTTTGGCCCCGTGAAGCTTGTACTACTAGAGGATTAAAAAGAATTCAGCGACCAGAAAGAGTGAGGCTATAAATAGGAATCGAAGGCAACGATTGGAACCCTATTGAAAATGAGAGAGCGCATTCATTGTTTTGAAAGCACGTGCGGCCACTCGGGGATACACCGGAGAGGAATAAGAAGCAGCAACTGAATGAGAAGCTCAAACGTGCTCCACTCGTCGAGATTAAATGTGAAGTGTCCGAGCTGCTAACGTGACTGGGCAAAGCAATCAGTGAAATTGTGTTTCCTTTCTCCATGGGTGCCGTAATATCTTTCTCGGATGAAGATGAAAGAACCCAGAAAAGTTTAATGGCTCTTGCATGAGGCCATCATAAAGTAGGCAGGTACAGAATGGGGCTGCTGCACAGTTTATTGTTCGAATCTACAGCATAACTTTTAGCGTAATACAAATCAAACAAAAAAAATTCGTTTGAGCCGTTATACACGTGTCGTACTGTCGTTTATTTAACTGTCCTTCAAATATGTCCATAATAGTAAGTGGCATCCCCTGCCGCTTGCTCGAGACGACTTGATAATACTCTCAGTTTCAAGATCACTTTCAGCAAAACGAAAGCGTTCAAATAAACTGCGTTTACTCGTTCCACCGTACTCTGGAATGATCTCTCTTAAATCACTTTTACATATAACCGCCAATAATTTCACCAGCAACTGCTGAAGCATTTCAATTATCACTGAGTTTACTTGTCCACAATGTTTGTTTTCTTTTTTTGTTCCTTTTGTTTGTTGCCGTTCTTTTTTTAGTGTTGTTCCGTCGAAGCTTTATACAGTTGATTCGTGAAAAGTTATATATTGCGTAAAGTTCGCATTGGTGTTATCGCGTTAGAAGTCCCATGGAGCCAAGACAGTCTTCGGTCATAAAATTCGTGAATTGTCTGGAGTGAAGTCGCATCATGAGAGCGGAGCATTCCCATTGGCTGGACAGAAGTGACGTCCCCGGACCGGAGCATTTTCATTGTCTGGAAGGAAGTGATATAATCAAATGGAAACATTTCCATTGGATGGAGGGATGTGATGTCATAGACCAGACGTGATATCGCTTCCGGTGAAAGCATCAGCAGCCGCTGATGCTCTCGCATTCCTAACCCGTAATGGTATCAGTTGTTCTTTTCATTTCTTATGTTGTGAACTTTTAAAGGTCATTCTGCAACTTCAAGTTCATTATCAAGCTGTGACCTCCTAACTCAATGCGCTTGCAGACCTCTAAGGCGTCAATAAATATAATTTAGTGCCGGAGGCGTGGTCACCTTTTCACGTTCGTTCTATCACCGACTCGTTCTCTGCTCATCTGCTTACTGTCTTATTGAATCGATCAGTAAATCTATTGCGCACAACCCCACCTGCTAAACCGGTGACAACCTGACTTTCACTCTCGCTTTCACTCATCACTCACTATCTGCAAGTACTCAGCTACCAATCCATTCTCTTCTGTACGCGCCAGTGTCATGACAGGCCCAAGAACGGTTCTTTCTCAAGAAGGAAGTGTTTTAAGTAGGCAGCTGAGGCAGAAAAGAAGTAAAAGTTTGCAAAGAATTTATGAAGCCGAGAAATAAGGCGACACCTGGGTGAAGATGAATCTATCCATTATGATAAAGAAAATATTGCACTGAACAGGTGGGAGGGAAAGAGTCAGTTTTTGTTTGCTGTCTCTTTAGCTATGCATTTTTTTCCCGCGTGATGTATAGAGCCTAAAAGGATTCCCCTTAAAAAAAGCCTTTTTTTACAATTTTGCACCTAGTACCTGCCTGGACACAGGGCGACTGCATAATAGATGATTTTAATATCTCCGATGCAGCGCATTCGAAAGAACCTGCAAATAACTGACTTTAAGAAAGCGTAGTAGATTGATCACCTCTTTCTGCGCACAAGGACATTCACTAAACTGCTCCACCGAATGCGACTTTTATCACTAGGGCAATAGGATTGTCGCTCATGTGCAGCTGGTAACAGTCACCGCGTCACATAAACAGGGACAAGATAAATTGACGTCAGTCATTCTCGCATTGCACTTGTGACTAATAAATCCTCATAACCTTTTAGTAACGTATTGTTCAGCTCTGAGCGCAGTGGCCTTCCATGGTAATAAGAGTGATGCGAAGCTGCTCCCAAGTGCAGGGAATTGGTGGAGACGGAGAAGGCTCGGTGATGGATGAAGTTGGTAATTGGACCACGTGACATTGAGCACGCCGGGCGCACATCCCAGGGGGTATCTGCTTCAGATATATTCTTAATCCAAGGCGTAGGAAACAAGAGGCGAAGGTCATCTTGAGAGCACAGAAAAAGCCGACGCATGTAAACGCATGCGCGAAGAGAAAACGACTCTAGTAGCGCTGCACGGCTACCGATGGCGTAGGAGAACAAAGGCAATTTCATAGAGGTATGTAAAAATTGAAATTTGTTCAAAAGTATTAAAAAAAAACAAACAGTTACCGCTTCTAAGCAGCAGCTAATTGCTTGTTCTCGCTGCATAGGAAACAGAGTTGATCAAGGCGGTGCCAACACACTATACTCCTGGCAATAAGAGACATGGGTTTCTTTCCTGTAATTCAATCAGCGCAGTTGTTCTTTTTTTTTTAATCTGGCAGGTAAGAAAGGTCTGCTTTGTACTGACAGCTAGCTAAATCTGTGGCGCATGGATGGACTTGCCCCATACGAAAAAAATCTTTACTTCTATAATTCGATATGCATTGACAGTGGTTGCTGACTTCTGCAAGGCTGCACGAGAAATTTGTCATCAAATAAGTCTCCTTGAAAAACCTGGCAAAGAGACATTCTTTCCAACCCTCTGGCGGTAATTTTACGACGAATACACTTTAAAAGGAGGTTCCGTCGTTCAGATATTTATAAACCGTGCCTTATTGCTGATGCTTCGCAAACAGGCTAAACGATCATGCCATCAAGCTGTTGTCGGAGCCTGTAAGAATGGGAGGCTTTTATGAAATGGCCTTTCACCGCAAAAGTCCTAAGCAAACGTGGTTTACACCAGGTGTTCCCTCCCACCGCTGACTATAAGCTCGGTGCGCTCGTTTCCGGAAAGTTGACGGTAAAGCGAACGCGCGGGCCACCACGTTCGTTTTGCCCAGCGCCTGCTGTTTGGCCACCAGCGTCTTCATTTATCAACGCGCGTTTTCCGGTGCCTGCCGTACTCGCGGCCATGTGGTACTTTATCACTTCCTTTTCCCGATCGATTGTATATCCAGGGACAGCACAGAGAAAGGCGGCAAGTAACAATAAAATCGGCAAAGAAAACAAATATAGAGTGATGGCCTTATTGGCTCGGACACATGACGGTAAAGTGTATTCGCGTGCATAAAAATAAGGACCATTGCGTGCGGAGTCGGGCTTTTTTTTCGTATTTTATGGAAGAAAGGAACGGAAGAAAGGTTTCCTCAACATCGCTTAGCGGTGACTTTGTGCTGACCGCTAGGTTCTTTACTACATGCTTTGTCATGTTTTATTTCTTCTACTTGACAACAGAAGTATTTAGCAGCGAAGCTGAGTCTTGAATATTTAGGGCAGAAATTGCGACTCATGAACTATGATTACCGAAGCAGGCACTAGTACTCTCTGTTTAAAAATGCAGAAATACTGACAAGCGTCTTAAACGTGGGTGCATTTCCAGGTGCGGAGGTTGCGTTGCCGAGAGAAGGTTTTTCATGGTTGGTCATGTTTAGGGGAATCCTGCAATATAGAGTAGATTTGTAATAAAGGAGTGATTATTCATTGATATTGTCGGAGCTAAGGCGAGGAAGAACCATTCGACCTGTCCGGCGCCGCGTGCCATGGCCTGCGAGCCGAGCGCGGCGCCAGGGGCGCTACAGAGACCCCCCTCGTAGAGCGAAGCCGCAGGATTCGCCCAGCGGATGTGCTTGGAGGAAGCTGCGCACAATGGTGGCGCAGTCTAAGCGAGAGCGAGTGTAGGGCCGACGGGCAGAGGAGTGGCAATGTAGGCTGGTTTGAGGCGGTCAGCAGCCACGACGTCTTCACGGCCGTTGACGTGTAACGTGGAGGTCTTCTGCGCACGATGGAAGACGCGAAACGGTCCACCGTAGGCCGGCGTGAGGGGTGGACGGACGCGGTCACGGCGGATGAAGACATGGGTGCAGGAGGCCAGGTCCTGGCTTACGAACTCGGACTGAGGGTGACGGGCTGCAGGGGTGACAGGAGTAATGTCTCGAAATGTGTTGCGTAGGTCTCGGATGTAGGTGGAAGCGTCATGGATTAACGGAGGGGAGGAAGGAGGAAAGAATTCTCCAGGAAGACGCAGGAGAACGCCGTAGACTAACTAAGCAGAAGAGCTGCCGAGGTTAGTCTTCAGTGCCGAGCGAATGCCCAAGAGAACGAGGGAGAGATGGTCGGACCAGCGTTCCCTTTGCTGATAAGTGGTAAGGGCATCCTTCAGTTGTCGGTGCAGACGTTCCACCATGCCATTGGCCGAATGATGGTAGGCGGTCGTCGGTTGTATGGATGTGGCGAACGCCCCGAATATTGGCAAGAGGAGTAAACAGGGCCGATCGAAACTGGCGGCCGCGGTCGGTGGTGACGACAGTCGGGCAGCCGAAACGAGAGACCCAGCCGGCCATGAAGGTTGAAGCAACGGTCTCGGCTGTAGTGTCAGCAATGAGCAACGCCTCGGGCCAGTGGGTGAAATGGTCCACACAGGTGAGCAGATAAGAGGCCCCACGTGATAACGGGAGTGGTCCAACAATGGCTATGTGAACGTGGGAACACCGCGCGTCAGGCGGCCGAGAAGGAGAGGCAGGCCTGACGGTATGCCGGTGAACTTTGACGCGCTGGCAGTGAAGGCAGATTTGTGCCCAGTGGCGGACGTCGGCATTGATGCTTGGCCAAAGGAAACGAGATGTGATCAGCTTCTGCGTAGCTCGAATACCAGGGTGGCTCAGGTGGTGCAGTTTTTCAAAAATGGTGCGACGGAAAGCCAAATGCACGTAGGGGAGCGAGACGCCAGTGGATGTCTCGCACGTAATGAACTGCGAGGAAAACGGCAGTGGACATTCGGCGAAGGAGAGGGACGTGGATGAAGAGCGAATACGAAGCAGCTCTAAGTCATTGCGCTGTGCAGCCGCTGGCTCCTCCATGTACACTTGTGATTCAGACGCCATGGCACTACCACGAGAAAGCGCATCAGCAGCCGCATTCTCCGGGCCATGTACGTGACGGAGATCTGCTGTAAACTCGGAGATAAAACACAGTCGGCGGATCTCGCACGCAGTGTAGGTGCTGTGGTTCTTTTGGAAGGCAAACGTCAAGGGCTTATGGTCCGTGATGATGTGAAAGTCCCGGCCCTCCAGGAAGTGGCGAAAGTGCTTGATGGCGAGGTACACAGCAAGCAATTCTCGACCGAAGCTGCTGTGTTTAGTCTCAGGTGGCCTCAGCTTTTGGGAGAAAAAGCCGAGGGGCTGCCAAGTAGAGACGTGCTGCTCGAGAACTGCGCCGACGGCAATGCTCGGGGCGTCGGCGGCGAGGCGCAGCGGAGCATCAGGAACTGGATGCATGAGCAAAGTAGCGTCTGTGAGCGCCTTCTTGGCAGCAGCAAATGCAGCGGCAGCGTCCTCAGTCTACTCAAGTGGCGCAGCAGAATCTTTTTCATAGTCAAAAGATCGGGCAGAGGCTTCCGGAAAAAGGCGCACTTCGGGAGAAAGCGGCGATGAAAGTTCAGGAGGCCCAAGAATTCTCTGAGCTTTTGAGTGACATGGAGGCGGGAAAATCTTGAATGCCTTTGACTTTGCTGTCGAGAGGCCGAATGTCCTGTGGAGTGACAAGGTGGCCGAGGAACTGTATTGTAGCTACGCCAAAGAGGCACTTGTTCGGGTTGATGCCGAGCCCATATTCATTCAGTCGGTGGAAGAGGGCGCGCAGATGGGCTTCATGCTCAGTACCGGATGAACGAAGGGGAGGCCTCGCGTTACCTCGTTGATAGCTCGCTGAAAAGTCTGCGCGGCGTTGCGCAAGCAAAAAGGCATCCGCACGTACACTAAGAGGCCGAACGGTGTGGTAATGACCGTCTTCGGAACATCAGCGGGCTCCACAGGAGTTTGATAAGCCTTCACTAAGTCAATTTTAGAGAATATCGTGCACTCAGCCAGATTTGATGTGAAGTCCTGTATGTGAGGAAGGGGATAGCGGTCTTGTAAAGTGTGAGCGTTGAGGGCACGGTAATCTCCACATGGTCTCCTGTCGTCCAGATCTTTCTTTGGCACCATGTGAAGTGGCGATGCCCAGTTGCCGGAGGAAGGGCGTACCATGCCGAGTTCAAGCATGTGTTGGAACTCATGGCGAGCGATAGCGAGGCGTTCTTCCTACAAACGGCCAGAGCGAGCAAACACCGGAGGTCCAGATGTCAGGATGTGGTGAGTGATCGAGTGCTTCACCGGTGACTATCTGGTATGTGGCTTTGTGAGGTTGGGAAAATCAGCCGGAACTTTCACATACGGCGAAACAGGGACGACAGCGCGAAGCCCCGTCGCCGCATTGGTGGAGAGTACGCCGTTGGCGAAGGAGGTGCGTGCTGAGGTCTATGAGGCGATCAGCTTTCATGTCGACGGCTAGGTTGAAGAAGCTGAGGAAGTCCGCGCCAAGAACAGCTTGTGAGACGTCAGCGATAATGAAGATCCAGCGAAACGTGCGGCGCAATCCGAGGTTAAGCGTCAGGAACCGTGGGCCATACGTGTGAATGGGGGAGTTGTTGATCGCTTGGAGCGGGGAGGTCTGTTCGTTGCGACCGCGATCTGGCCAAGAGGCCGCTATGACGCTGACTTGTGCTCCCGTGTCGACCAGGAAACGAGTGCCAGTAATCTTGTCCGAGACCTAAAAGAGGCGGCATGTCCGCCTACCAGCACCACCTGCCGCCGTCAGTGGCCGGTCGGAGCTAAGGCGAGGAAGAACCAGCTCCAATTGCCCCGCCGCGGTGGCTCAGTGGTTAGGGCGCTCGACTACTGATCCGGAGTTCCCGGGTTCGAACCCGACCGCGGCGGCTGCGTTTTTATGGAGGAAAAACGCTAAGGCGCCCGTGTGCTGTGCGATGTCAGTGCACGTTAAAGATCCCCAGGTGGTCGAAATTATTCCGGAGCCCTCCACTACGGCACCTCTCTCTTCCTTTCTTCTTTCACTCCCTCCTTCACCCTTCCCTTACGGCGCGGTTCAGGTGTCCAAAGATGTATGAGACAGATACTGCTCCATTTTCCTTTCCCCAAAAACCAATTAATTAATTAATTAACATGTGCCAAAGCGCAGCCATACGGCTACAAAGGAAAGCTATACAGCTTCCATAGAAAATTCGTAGTTAAAGATTCGTCCCGGTCCGGTATTCGAACCCGAAATCATCGCATCACTGCAGCAGTTGCTCTACCAGCTGAGCTGGATATGATAGGGAGAGAGCGAATTGATCAATAACTCGAAGTGGGAACAGTGTTGGTCAAATGCTTAGGGGAATCCCCCAAGGTGGAGCAGATTTTCTGATAAGGGAGTAATTACTCAATTACATCTCTATACACATTACGCTTGACTGACTGGTGCATTATACGGGCAATGCTTACTTAGCCCAATACCATAAAATCATTTACTTCTGCACATATCTGCATACACAAAAGAAGATTATTTTTTAACAATTTTTTACACTTTACTATCTGTAAAAGGAAAATTTCGGCCAACATTTTCTGGATTACAATGTACTCACGCACATCGACAATCTTCCCTCCTAAATTAGCTACAATTAGTGGTTCAGCGAGCACTTCAGTATATAGATTATATTTGAATTCTCATCATATTTGGTAGGTTTAATTTTACTCTCCTAAGGTATGGTTCCTCTCCCCAATTTAAAGTAAACGCGTATCTTCCGCGGTTTATTCGGCAAAAATGCTTCAGATCTTGAACCTTCAAGTCCTATGTTGTAAAATAGATACGATGTTTTCTCTTTTGGCGGCGTGTTTCCAGAGATAGGATTTGTCAGAGGCAGGAGCGTTCGATGTCGATGCTCGCATTTCTATGTGCTCCATAATCCCTCCCCTCCCCCCCGTCTGCTTCTTTGCAGCGATGGCAGTTTTTTGACCTCTGCAGAGACTAGCATCTTCGCGTCTTACCGTGCATCTATGCAAGTGTCTTCAAGCGGTCGTTGAATATTGCAGCGAAGTCTCCGGCTTTAGGCGGAAATGGTCGTTCTGGGAGCAATATACTGAGGCTGAAAACAAGTGGGAAAGACGAAACACGTCTATTGCACTCTACAGTAGTCTCTGGGTGGAGCGGTGTCGGCATAAAATTTGTTGCGATGGCTCTTGAGAAGCGCAGGGAGTCATGTCTCACCGCTGCCATCTTGGCCGACTCCCATTTAAAGAATGGTGGACTGGAACCATTTTGTTCCTCTTAATTCATTCTTTGTACTTATTGTTTCCAGCAATATCTATCATCGCGACTTTGTGAACCACCTTGGGGTAGAAAGTATTTACGCAAACAAGCAAGGAAATAAACAAATAAGCGGCATTGAAATTTTGGATGTATTTGGCTCAAGTGCACTAGTCGCCGCGCTAGCTCGCCCTGAGATGAAAATTTCGAAGCGGGTCCTTTTCGGAAAACTTGCTCCTACATACAAGATTTAAGAGAGGTAATTTTTGAAGTGATTAATTTTAAACATTTCTTATTTACAGAATGGAGTCTGAAAAGGTAACGGCTGTTAGAGTGAAAATTTTCAGTTCTTTTGGTGTAAATGAGTATTAAAGCGCGCAGGATTAAAATGATATGGAGAGGTGAGTGGAAGAAAGTTCCGGTCGATCATAATGAATGACAGTCCCAGTTTGTCTTGGAAAGCACTGAAGCTGTTATCTACGACTTCCGCATGACGAGTGGTTAGCAGTGTGCGTACTTGGCAGTCTTATTGTTTTTATTTTGTGCTCAGATCGCGGGCAGCTTTCCTCATCTGCACCGTCCTTCGAGTGCTTGTTATAGCCATTCGTGTCGCGGAAAATAATGTTTGCTGTAAAGCAACGACGCGTGAATCTTTTCCAGTTTTTTTTTCTGACAATAACCTCAAGATCGATAGCTTGACTTTTATTTTCGTATAGAAAATTTTTAAACCCATGGCGCTGCTTGTTTGCAAGTCAGAGCGGTTTGATTACATCCAGTACTTTACTAGGGCCTGTACCGCACGTAGAACTTCAGCTCAACATGCCGTGGTCTTCTCTTTGGGCCTCATCGCAACAGAGAGGTTAGAGCTGTACGATATAAGAGCAAGTAGTTGTTATATAAAACTTATATTGCGATGCGACTGAAGACTTGCAGTCAATCTTAGCACAGATCGTAAACACCGTTGA
>JARKHS020032118.1:0-32500 GCA_030143305.2 Amblyomma americanum
AACATCGCTTAGCGGTGACTTTGTGCTGACCGCTAGGTTCTTTACTACATGCTTTGTCATGTTTTATTTCTTCTACTTGACAACAGAAGTATTTAGCAGCGAAGCTGAGTCTTGAATATTTAGGGCAGAAATTGCGACTCATGAACTATGATTACCGAAGCAGGCACTAGTACTCTCTGTTTAAAAATGCAGAAATACTGACAAGCGTCTTAAACGTGGGTGCATTTCCAGGTGCGGAGGTTGCGTTGCCGAGAGAAGGTTTTTCATGGTTGGTCATGTTTAGGGGAATCCTGCAATATAGAGTAGATTTGTAATAAAGGAGTGATTATTCATTGATATTGTCGGAGCTAAGGCGAGGAAGAACCATTCGACCTGTCCGGCGCCGCGTGCCATGGCCTGCGAGCCGAGCGCGGCGCCAGGGGCGCTACAGAGACCCCCCTCGTAGAGCGAAGCCGCAGGATTCGCCCAGCGGATGTGCTTGGAGGAAGCTGCGCACAATGGTGGCGCAGTCTAAGCGAGAGCGAGTGTAGGGCCGACGGGCAGAGGAGTGGCAATGTAGGCTGGTTTGAGGCGGTCAGCAGCCACGACGTCTTCACGGCCGTTGACGTGTAACGTGGAGGTCTTCTGCGCACGATGGAAGACGCGAAACGGTCCACCGTAGGCCGGCGTGAGGGGTGGACGGACGCGGTCACGGCGGATGAAGACATGGGTGCAGGAGGCCAGGTCCTGGCTTACGAACTCGGACTGAGGGTGACGGGCTGCAGGGGTGACAGGAGTAATGTCTCGAAATGTGTTGCGTAGGTCTCGGATGTAGGTGGAAGCGTCATGGATTAACGGAGGGGAGGAAGGAGGAAAGAATTCTCCAGGAAGACGCAGGAGAACGCCGTAGACTAACTAAGCAGAAGAGCTGCCGAGGTTAGTCTTCAGTGCCGAGCGAATGCCCAAGAGAACGAGGGAGAGATGGTCGGACCAGCGTTCCCTTTGCTGATAAGTGGTAAGGGCATCCTTCAGTTGTCGGTGCAGACGTTCCACCATGCCATTGGCCGAATGATGGTAGGCGGTCGTCGGTTGTATGAATGTGGCGAACGCCCCGAATATTGGCAAGAGGAGTAAACAGGGCCGATCGAAACTGGCGGCCGCGGTCGGTGGTGACGACAGTCGGGCAGCCGAAACGAGAGACCCAGCCGGCCATGAAGGTTGAAGCAACGGTCTCGGCTGTAGTGTCAGCAATGAGCAACGCCTCGGGCCAGTGGTTGAAATGGTCCACACAGGTGAGCAGATAAGAGGCCCCACGTGATAACGGGAGTGGTCCAACAATGGCTATGTGAACGTGGGAACACCGCGCGTCAGGCGGCCGAGAAGGAGAGACAGGCCTGACAGTATGGCGGTGAAATTTGACGCGCTGGCAGTGAAGGCAGATTTGTGCCCAGTGGCGGACGTCGGCATTGATGCTTGGCCAAAGGAAACGAGATGTGATCAGCTTCTGCGTAGCTCGAATACCAGGGTGGCTCAGGTGGTGCAGTTTTTCAAAAATGGTGCGACGGAAAGCCAAATGCACGTAGGGGAGCGAGACGCCAGTGGATGTCTCGCACGTAATGAACTGGGAGGAAAATGGCAGTGGACATTCGGCGAAGGAGAGGGACGTGGATGAAGAGCGAATACGAAGCAGTTTTAAGTCATTGCGCTGTGCAGCCGCTGGCTCCTCCATGTACACTTGTGATTCAGACGCCATGGCACTACCACGAGAAAGAGCATCAGCAGCCGCATTCTCTGGGCCATGTATGTGACGGAGATCTGCTGTAAACTCGGAGATAAAACACAGTCGGCGGATCTCGCACACAGTGTAGGTGCTGTGGTTCTTTTGGAAGGCAAACGTCAAGGGCTTATGGTCCATGATGATATGAAAGTCCCGGCCCTCCAGTAAGTGGCGAAAGTGCTTGATGGCGAGGTACACAGCAAGCAATTCTCGACCGAAGGTGCTGTGTTTAGTCTCAGGTGGCCTCAGTTTTTGGGAGAAAAAGCCGAGGGTCTGCCAAGTAGAGACGTGCTGCTCGAGAACTGCGCGACGGCAATGCTCAGGGCGTCGGTGGCGAGGCGCAGCGGAGCATCAGGAACTGGATGCATGAGCAAAGTAGCGTCTGTGAGCGCCTTCTTGGCAGCAGCAAATGCAGCGGCAGCGTCCTCAGTCTACTCAAGTGGCGCAGCAGAATCTTTTTCATAGTCAAAAGATCGGGCAGAGGCTTCCGGAAAAAGGCGCACTTCGGGAGAAAGCGGCGATGAAAGTTCAGGAGGCCCAAGAATTCTCTGAGCTTTTGAGTGACATGGAGGCGGGAAAATCTTGAATGCCTTTGACTTTGCTGTCGAGAGGCCGAATGTCCTGTGGAGTGACAAGGTGGCCGAGGAACTGTATTGTAGCTACGCCAAAGAGGCACTTGTTCGGGTTGATGCCGAGCCCATATTCATTCAGTCGGTGGAAGAGGGCGCGCAGATGGGCTTCATGCTCAGTACCGGATGAACGAAGGGGAGGCCTCGCGTTACCTCGTTGATAGCTCGCTGAAAAGTCTGCGCGGCGTTGCGCAAGCAAAAAGGCATCCGCACGTACACTAAGAGGCCGAACGGTGTGGTAATGACCGTCTTCGGAACATCAGCGGGCTCCACAGGAGTTTGATAAGCCTTCACTAAGTCAATTTTAGAGAATATCGTGCACTCAGCCAGATTTGATGTGAAGTCCTGTATGTGAGGAAGGGGATAGCGGTCTTGTAAAGTGTGAGCGTTGAGGGCACGGTAATCTCCACATGGTCTCCTGTCGTCCAGATCTTTCTTTGGCACCATGTGAAGTGGCGATGCCCAGTTGCCGGAGGAAGGGCGTACCATGCCGAGTTCAAGCATGTGTTGGAACTCATGGCGAGCGATAGCGAGGCGTTCTTCCTACAAACGGCCAGAGCGAGCAAACACCGGAGGTCCAGATGTCAGGATGTGGTGAGTGATCGAGTGCTTCACCGGTGACTATCTGGTATGTGGCTTTGTGAGGTTGGGAAAATCAGCCGGAACTTTCACATACGGCGAAACAGGGACGACAGCGCGAAGCCCCGTCGCCGCATTGGTGGAGAGTACGCCGTTGGCGAAGGAGGTGCGTGCTGAGGTCTATGAGGCGATCAGCTTTCATGTCGACGGCTAGGTTGAAGAAGCTGAGGAAGTCCGCGCCAAGAACAGCTTGTGAGACGTCAGCGATAATGAAGATCCAGCGAAACGTGCGGCGCAATCCGAGGTTAAGCGTCAGGAACCGTGGGCCATACGTGTGAATGGGGGAGTTGTTGATCGCTTGGAGCGGGGAGGTCTGTTCGTTGCGACCGCGATCTGGCCAAGAGGCCGCTATGACGCTGACTTGTGCTCCCGTGTCGACCAGGAAACGAGTGCCAGTAATCTTGTCCGAGACCTAAAAGAGGCGGCATGTCCGCCTACCAGCACCACCTGCCGCCGTCAGTGGCCGGTCGGAGCTAAGGCGAGGAAGAACCAGCTCCAATTGCCCCGCCGCGGTGGCTCAGTGGTTAGGGCGCTCGACTACTGATCCGGAGTTCCCGGGTTCGAACCCGACCGCGGCGGCTGCGTTTTTATGGAGGAAAAACGCTAAGGCGCCCGTGTGCTGTGCGATGTCAGTGCACGTTAAAGATCCCCAGGTGGTCGAAATTATTCCGGAGCCCTCCACTACGGCACCTCTCTCTTCCTTTCTTCTTTCACTCCCTCCTTCACCCTTCCCTTACGGCGCGGTTCAGGTGTCCAAAGATGTATGAGACAGATACTGCTCCATTTTCCTTTCCCCAAAAACCAATTAATTAATTAATTAACATGTGCCAAAGCGCAGCCATACGGCTACAAAGGAAAGCTATACAGCTTCCATAGAAAATTCGTAGTTAAAGATTCGTCCCGGTCCGGTATTCGAACCCGAAATCATCGCATCACTGCAGCAGTTGCTCTACCAGCTGAGCTGGATATGATAGGGAGAGAGCGAATTGATCAATAACTCGAAGTGGGAACAGTGTTGGTCAAATGCTTAGGGGAATCCCCCAAGGTGGAGCAGATTTTCTGATAAGGGAGTAATTACTCAATTACATCTCTATACACATTACGCTTGACTGACTGGTGCATTATACGGGCAATGCTTACTTAGCCCAATACCATAAAATCATTTACTTCTGCACATATCTGCATACACAAAAGAAGATTATTTTTTAACAATTTTTTACACTTTACTATCTGTAAAAGGAAAATTTCGGCCAACATTTTCTGGATTACAATGTACTCACGCACATCGACAATCTTCCCTCCTAAATTAGCTACAATTAGTGGTTCAGCGAGCACTTCAGTATATAGATTATATTTGAATTCTCATCATATTTGGTAGGTTTAATTTTACTCTCCTAAGGTATGGTTCCTCTCCCCAATTTAAAGTAAACGCGTATCTTCCGCGGTTTATTCGGCAAAAATGCTTCAGATCTTGAACCTTCAAGTCCTATGTTGTAAAATAGATACGATGTTTTCTCTTTTGGCGGCGTGTTTCCAGAGATAGGATTTGTCAGAGGCAGGAGCGTTCGATGTCGATGCTCGCATTTCTATGTGCTCCATAATCCCTCCCCTCCCCCCCGTCTGCTTCTTTGCAGCGATGGCAGTTTTTTGACCTCTGCAGAGACTAGCATCTTCGCGTCTTACCGTGCATCTATGCAAGTGTCTTCAAGCGGTCGTTGAATATTGCAGCGAAGTCTCCGGCTTTAGGCGGAAATGGTCGTTCTGGGAGCAATATACTGAGGCTGAAAACAAGTGGGAAAGACGAAACACGTCTATTGCACTCTACAGTAGTCTCTGGGTGGAGCGGTGTCGGCATAAAATTTGTTGCGATGGCTCTTGAGAAGCGCAGGGAGTCATGTCTCACCGCTGCCATCTTGGCCGACTCCCATTTAAAGAATGGTGGACTGGAACCATTTTGTTCCTCTTAATTCATTCTTTGTACTTATTGTTTCCAGCAATATCTATCATCGCGACTTTGTGAACCACCTTGGGGTAGAAAGTATTTACGCAAACAAGCAAGGAAATAAACAAATAAGCGGCATTGAAATTTTGGATGTATTTGGCTCAAGTGCACTAGTCGCCGCGCTAGCTCGCCCTGAGATGAAAATTTCGAAGCGGGTCCTTTTCGGAAAACTTGCTCCTACATACAAGATTTAAGAGAGGTAATTTTTGAAGTGATTAATTTTAAACATTTCTTATTTACAGAATGGAGTCTGAAAAGGTAACGGCTGTTAGAGTGAAAATTTTCAGTTCTTTTGGTGTAAATGAGTATTAAAGCGCGCAGGATTAAAATGATATGGAGAGGTGAGTGGAAGAAAGTTCCGGTCGATCATAATGAATGACAGTCCCAGTTTGTCTTGGAAAGCACTGAAGCTGTTATCTACGACTTCCGCATGACGAGTGGTTAGCAGTGTGCGTACTTGGCAGTCTTATTGTTTTTATTTTGTGCTCAGATCGCGGGCAGCTTTCCTCATCTGCACCGTCCTTCGAGTGCTTGTTATAGCCATTCGTGTCGCGGAAAATAATGTTTGCTGTAAAGCAACGACGCGTGAATCTTTTCCAGTTTTTTTTTCTGACAATAACCTCAAGATCGATAGCTTGACTTTTATTTTCGTATAGAAAATTTTTAAACCCATGGCGCTGCTTGTTTGCAAGTCAGAGCGGTTTGATTACATCCAGTACTTTACTAGGGCCTGTACCGCACGTAGAACTTCAGCTCAACATGCCGTGGTCTTCTCTTTGGGCCTCATCGCAACAGAGAGGTTAGAGCTGTACGATATAAGAGCAAGTAGTTGTTATATAAAACTTATATTGCGATGCGACTGAAGACTTGCAGTCAATCTTAGCACAGATCGTAAACACCGTTGACTTGTCGTTAGCCTTCTCTAATAGGAGGTCGAGCACATATTTGCACTTAGCCCTTAGCGGCATGCCTGGCTTGCAGCATCAGCGTTTTCAAACTCGCATTGCTACTTATTGTTTTGCAGGTAGAGAGGCTGTTCTGGTTTACATATGAATGAGGGAGTGATGTACAACGTTTGTATTGAACACCCCGTTTATATATTTTTTGCAAGCATGAAAATAAAAATTGGTTGTGAGGAAATTAGATGCGCAGCGAGTGTGTCAGTTCTCGGTAGACACCCCGGCCGCGCTGTGAGGGAAGGGAGGAAGGATGGAGTGAAAGAAAATGGAGAGAAAGGGGCAGGGCACCATAGTGAAGGGCTCGGGAATTATTTTGACCATCTGGCGCCTTATGCGCTTTGACTCTATCGAAACGCGGCCGCCGCGAACAAGAAAACACTGTGCACGACAAGGGCACGAATGTCTGATTTATAGCGCTGTTGTGCATCGTGGTTTGCTCCTTTTACTCCTCTTTTTCCTTGACGGCAGAGTCTTCTTACATCGAGGCATCCGCGTTTTGATGGAGGCGAAACGCCAAAGGCAGCCATGTGCCACGCAATTTCAGTGCACGATAAAGATCCCAGGTGGTCGAAATTATTCCGGAGCCCACAACTACGGCACCTCTTTCACTCCTCCTTACTCTCTTTTTTGGTTATAGCTCGTAAAACTCACAAGCTGTGTTTGAGTCCGAACAACTGGTACTGTCCATAGAATTAATTTTTTGGGTGACTGGTAACATGCAAAGCTATCGTAAAAGATTCGAGCATTTAGTGTAGGTCTTTGCGCGTTTCTTTTTCTGTAAAAAACGGATTTTGTGAAGCTTTAAACGTCTACTCGTTTTTTAAAGCTGTAACAGTAAAACAATTTGGCGTTGACAAGGTGCGCACGGGACCAGTACAACAAGGCAGAATAAGAACTCCAATCCAATCTACCGCGATGCAAACTAGGCTTTATTCCCAAGACTTTATTCCCAAGTTGCACCAAACATTCCACATATGGTGTGAAGGAAAGCATACCTGGGTGATTTCAAAGACTTCCAAGCAGTACTTTCCAAGACTCAGTATAAATAACCGAGCGAAAGACAACTCTGGAGAACACGACATTTGTGTATTCAGATCCTTCCGAGAGCATGCAGCCGGCTTTAATGGAAGCAAGCGCGCAGCCGCCTTTCATGATGTGTCTGGAACCTCGGTGGGAACATGCTTTGAGCCGTATTTTGTCTTCAGCCTGCGTGTGTCCCGGACGAAGAAGAAGAGGACGCTGTTTATTTTCCGCTCCGGAGCCCGCTTTAGAGCTCCCCGGCCGCCGAAAAACAAAGACTCCTGCTGGCTTTGGCGCTGCTCCTTGTCTGCAAAGCACTGAGCTGCTCGAAGAATTCAGCATTTAAGCTCTATTACTGGAGGCACGTGTTTGAAGCGAGACTGAAAACCCCTCGTTTGGATTCCTTTAGTGCCTGCTTTTGGTTGTTTGGTTGCCCTCTTTTTTTCTGTCATTATAATTCTGCTTGCATTCCGGTTGGCTCAGAGAATTGACACGGCATCCTCTGCTCCTCTTGTAGGTGTCGAGAAAGAAACGATCTACGATGCACGCGCTGTTCTTAAGATATTTTCTTCATGTTTTGCTGCCTTCTTTCTACGGCGCGCCATTTTTTGCTCTCTAAGAGACAAGAGGTATCAGTTGGAAACTGTGTCACGCCCATTGAATTGTTCAGTATTAAAGGGATAAAAGTGTAAAGTGATAAAAGTGTGAAGTGATAAAAGTGCACCCTTTTCCGTTTATACAAGCTGATGAGTTTCATTAATCTCGTTCTCTTTTAAATATAAATATAAATAATCGTGTGCTATGGTGGAAAGTCAGAATCCTGAGGTAGTCTTTTTTGCGCACTGTTTTCTCGCACCAGTGAACCGCGCCTTGCGCTCTCTGTTTGTTAGTTAACAGGATATGGGAACCTCCTATTAAGTTCAAGGCAGCTAGAATAAAATTGTGTTTTTTAAAAGGCAAAAACCTTATATATCTCATTACGACAAAGCTCGTAGTAGGCGTCATGGTACAAAAAATCGGAGATCCGCAGATATAGCGAGAAGTGGAGAGGGAAGCGACCGCACCAGCGTCAGAGCGAGGAGGCATAGCCCGAAAGTTTGTCGGAGTGGAGTGGGCGTCAGAGGAGTAAAAGAAATAGGACTGCAGATGGCGTCGGAAGAGAAGACTTCAAGTTTCAAAGGAACCATGTTTGTTGGCTCTACGCCCCAAGAACGCAAAAGCCACTTATCGATTTTGACTCCAATCTTTCCAAGCTGGTCAAGAATGGTATCGCCATGGCGTGCCTGGGAGCGGCTATTAGGAAGTCGTGCTTGTATGAAGTTGGTTCAAGCTTTGACACACTATAGTCTCGTTGCAGAGCGGCAGGTGTTTTTCCGGAAAGTGTACTAGTGTCTGCGTGCAACAGGCTATTCCGGAAAATGAAAGCAAAGAAAGAAGAAATAGGAGCTGAAGATCGCAAATGCCGTCAGAACAAACGGGCGGTGATCCCATATGTTCATCGCCTATCGCACAGATGGAAGAAGTAAGCGGAGAAGTTTGGTGGCAAGATCCTGTTTTCTGCGCCAAACAAATTGAGCAAGGTTCCTGCGTTAGTGAAACGCAAGAATTTGGTAACACCAAAGAAGGGTGTGGTGTTCGTCATGGCACTCAGTTTGTGCAGTGCAGCGTTGGAGTGGTTTACAGGATTCTGTTCTCGTGCGGCCATTTCTACGTGGGCCAAACAGGCAGGTGCCTCAATGATCGCCTGTTGAAACGTGCTTATTCTTTGGGAGGCTCTTGTTTATCAAAGTTGGTTGCACATTGCAAATCCTGCCTGTGCACACCGTACTTTGACAACACTGTTGTGCTGTATCGTCATAAAGAGCAACTAGTACGAGAAGTAGTAGAGGCGTATCATATCTTCACAGAAGCTGACTCGTGTGTGAGCAGCACTTCGATGGCCTTATCTAAGCGCGAGATATGGCTGATGGAACAACGTGGGAGCCTGTAGGTGCTTACGTTTCAGCAATCGTTATTTTTCTTTCTGTTTAGGTTGTAGTTTGTGATGATGACGTGAGGCTCTGGCGCGGCGATTAGAGATTATAATAGTGTGGTTTTTCGATTAAAACAGACAGTTGTAAGTCAGCGCGCGTCCATGTATTCTTCTTTTCCTGGTCCTTTGCGTTAGCTGCGCTGTTTCGTACCTTCAGATGCAATACCAGCTCGCTCACTTTGCTGTGTTGCTACAAGAGAAGACTGTCTGGGGACAGCTTGCACCGAATGGAAAAGCCTCGGAAGGGGGCGGAGCGTAAGAGGAAGCAGGCGCCGGCATCAGACCACCTGCCGCACGATTCAGTTTCGCGCGCTAACGCGATAGCAGTCTCAAGGCCGGCCCACATGAGGCGAACTTTCCCGACAAACTTTGCGCGCTCAGCAGCAGCGTGGCGGAACGCCGGCGTGCCGTCATCTAGCTGCACCACATGCGGCGAAAAACAGACGGCCACCGCAGGACACAGCCGATATGATTGCAGTGTTGCTAGAAACATTATACTTAAGTGGCACAGGCAGGGGCCTATTGGTTTACATTCTTTTTTGGC
The DNA here is from genome assembly GCA_030143305.2 of Amblyomma americanum. Lineage (NCBI taxonomy): Eukaryota > Metazoa > Arthropoda > Arachnida > Ixodida > Ixodidae > Amblyomma > Amblyomma americanum. The sequence continues at coordinate 9,582 of JARKHS020032118.1, forward strand.
TACCGCACACTATTTTTGTTGCTAGAAACAGCGTGATTCCATATAGTCAGTAAATTGATGAAAATAACATCTTAAAATTAAGCCGTTATTCATTCAATATCGACAAAGAACAGTATTTATTCGCTGTGATCCCGTTATGAACCAAAATAGTTAACTTGTTTGAATGTCCCGGTTTTATGAGGTCAAACAAAGCGTACTGACTAAGCTCTGAAAATCCAGAAGCAATGTGAAAATTTGGCGCATTTCATGGCAAACATTTTGTGGTGCGGGCATATTCATACGAAGCGAGAGGTTCGTGGCCCCTTCATTTGTGGTGAACGTGAGGCACAGTGTAGCGGCAACCACGAATTAGTGGAGAAGCGAGAAGCCCCGCCACGAAGTGCACCGCCATATTGTCCGAACGTAGAGCGGCAAGTAGAGGCGGGCGGAAGTCATACGCGGTCGTGCCCTGATTGGTCCGCGCTGAAAATTCGCATTGGCTGCTTCCAGCGAGCGGCTGACTGCCAAGCGAGTGTACCTAACTCGGCTTGATGGACGGCCAACAGCCGCAGTCCACCGGACGGATGCCGCCGGGCAAAATCGCTCCATGTCGGTCTGCCTTTAAGTGTATCTGTGAAAGTCAGCGCGGCCGCGTGCGCGTCATTGTCTCTTCAGGCTTCCTTGTCGACGGTGTGAGTGCCGCCGCGGTGGCTGAGTGGTTGGAGTGCTCGGCTGCTGACCCGAAAGACGCGGGTTCGATCCCGGCCGCGGCGGGCGAATTTCGGCGGAGGCGAAATTCTAGAAGCCCGTGTGCTGTGTGCGATGTCAGTGCACGTTAAAGAACCCCAGGTGGTCGAAATTTCCGGAGCCCTTCACTACGGCGTCCCTCATAGCCTGAGTCGCTTTGGGACGTTAACCCCCCATAAACCATAACCCATGTTGACGGCGTGTCTGCGATGGAGTGTGATGAAAGGGCGTCTACATTAACACCCGTGGCCTGCGAGGCGGCCGCGTGTACTACAACTGGAAGACGAGGGAGCCTAAAAAAGTACCGTACCGCCACTGATGCAAGGAGCAGAAAAATGTTGCACGACGGCTGCAGAGGCGGGCAGTGCCGCCGACGGCTACCGCTACGGTAGAGCGCGGTGAACTAGTCTCAAAGGGATGAATTGTCAAGGCGACGTTGAACATCGCAAGCGAAAAACGTATGTACATGACATGAAGCGACAGAAGCGGGCGGCCGATGTCGATTTGCGACAGCGCGAACCGGAGGCCATGAGGGAATGTCTTGGAAACGATCCGGAGTTACGACAACGTGCAACGGAGGCAATGCGACAGAGGCAAGAGCAGGAGAGTCACGCTGGGGTGCAGTCTCGAGCGACGCATCTTTCTGGAGCATATCTCTCGCGGAACTATAATGCTTTCGCGTTCATAAACGTAAGCAGCCTTAAGTGCCTCTGCCGAAAGCTTTTATTTTATTCTTACTATCTGCCTGTCTGAATGAGTACACGAGCCGGGACGCTTTTTTCTTAAATTTTCTTCTTAGTCTAAAAATAATTTTTGTCTGAATGAGTAGCCCTTTGTGCCCTAGGAGGTGCGAGCTGAGAAAAAAATATTTTTATTTGTTTTTACCTTACCCCCTCCCCTTACTTTATGCCTGACTGAGTAACAACAGCGGCAGTAAAACGATATAGGGCAATAACTACGTGAAAAAAGTATCAGAATGAAATTACCATAACACAACATCCCTGAACCTTTCGTGTATAATAAACTCCCACTTCATCATACACGCAGGCCGTCATAAGGCCTGCCATAAGAGGCAAATCCAGGTAGAGAAGTATTCGCGCTTGTTATGTGTTTGTTAGTCGTTTGTACTCCCCGGCTTTTCTCTACAATCCTTGACTCGTATTTAGATGGACCCTTCTAGTCCAGGCAGGCCCTTTGGAAATATAAGATTGGTGTCTCATAGGCACTGCGCTTTCATGTTTGAACAAATGTTCCAGTAAATGTTCCAGTTTTTTTTTTCTCACAAGGTCGGACAGCCAGAAAGCAGTGATACTCTGGATCGCTTTTGACGAAGGACCTTAGTGTTTGAACGCTGATGCCAGCGCTGGTTACGCTGATTTCAGCGTACGAGCCTTGAGTCGAACTCTTCGCTTGGGAGTGAAACACGAACCACCTTTGCAGGTTGAGTTATTCGAAACTGGGTTTGCCCCCGAAGGGGCGCAGCGGCGTTTGCGGAACCTCCTCCAAGGACACACCCCTGAAGAAGCCGGGCGCCGGGCCGGGGGTGGCTTGTACCCAATTTACCGGTGGGTGTCCGGCGGTGGGTTTCGAACCAACCACCTCCCGCAGCCGAAGCGGACGCCCAGACCACTAGGCCACGACTGCGTGGAAACTTCCTGTTACCATGCTCTCTGTGTACTGCAGGCTCCAGGAAAGTGTGCAATGACATTTAGTTCCTCTGCTGTGTAGTTCGACCATATAAAAAAGCATTTAATCGTGATTTTGAGATATAATGCTACAATAAAACTGTAATAACAACGCCTGAATATACAACCGAGGCACTCGCGCAGTGGAGCGCGTAGTCCCGCTACCGCCGGTCCTCCTTGAAATAGTACGCGGCGCCGCCGCAGAATGGCGCCCATTTCGCGAAAAATCTCCAATAGGTGCACGTAAACGAACTGAAACAAAGTATTCGCCCCCTTTGAGGCTCATTTCTCTAGTGGCTACGAAGAGTAGCCAGGCCAAAAACAATAACAATAGCGGGTCGCACGCAAGTACACTAGACATTAAAATAAAACGGGACGGGGAAGGATATTTGTTACGTACACGAATAATGAAAGATATGAAATTGTTTACTTCGTCCAACGAAGCAGCACATATCAAAATAAAGAAAGACGTATCTAAGCACGTTTTGAAATTGACCCCTCTAGGCACAGGCATACTGGCACTGGGTTGTGGCAGCAGCGTTCAGATTGTCGGACTTCACAGTGGCAGCTTTGTGAGCATATGTGCCTAAGTGCTGAAAGCACATGCGCTTGATGAAGTTGATGAAGGTCGATTTCACTGGCAAAAAATGAAAAAACGGCACTTTGTGTTCACATTCTGGCTATAAAGATGGAGTATTTTCTTAATCAGCTATGCTAACATAACAGTTTAAAATATCATTTCACGCAATTAGGCAAGCGACCTTTGTTGTTGTTTTTAGCGAATGAAGCGAGAACTGTGAGCTCGTTTTGTCTGCCTACTGTTTATGGCAGTCGAACATAATGAAACTTCAAATACAGACGGTACTCTCTAATAGGAGAGACGCATGAATTTCTAAAAAAAAACAAACAAACGATGACATCTTTCTATAACTTCGCTCCGGGCACAGTCTAACGCGCACGCTTTGAGTGAGTGCATTTTCGTTATCGACAGTCACAGGTTTCTAAGACACACAGCATCAGAAGTTCCGGATTAAGACAGCGCCTAAACTTTTTATCTAATTTGCTCATTCTACAACGCAACTCGTCTCCGTGCTACTAGGAAGGGTGATCTGTAAAAGTACTCGCAATCATCTTTACCCGGGAGAAGACAAACACCGAAATTAAGTTTGCTCCTCCTATGAAAGCCAGCTTCGCTGCACGGATGCTATCGACCAGACAGCTTCACGTGCGCCCCATCAGGACCTAGTTACGTCCGGAGCTGTTGTTGGCGCCCTAGGAACTCTAGTACCTTGCCCTCCGGGCCTGTCATAGGTGCCACTCGATCACGGCCGTTCAGTCGGGCCATGTTCAAGATACCTTGGGGCGGGAGGGCACGTGATAGGCATACCGTGTGTGTTTACTGAGTGCAAACTTGTGCCAAACTAAACAAAGTGGGGACACTCGCAGTTCGCCAATTTTTGGAAAGTCCACGCGCTCAAATTCTTGTAGCAAAACTGTACCGATTTAATTTTTCTTTCTGCTTTTTAGAAAGAGGAAATACCAGACGGTTCCATTTCGCGCTCTAATGCGCCCGTTTGGGTAACGAATCTCGTTCAAAACTTTTCACCGAATGCCTTAGATGGCTAAAACTTTTCTGTATTACTTGGTCGAAACATTTTTGAAGGTAAAATGATGCTGCCTTTTAATGCCCAGTGAATTAATTCGCTAGTCTCGTTACTTGATTTCTTGATAACCAATGAATGAATGAATGAATGAATGAATGAATGAATGAATGAATGAATGAATGAATGAATGAATGAATGAATGAATGAATGAAAATAATTTATTGATATTTAGGCGCAACAGCAGCACATTGTATAATGAATGCATGCTTGCACTGGGGGTTTCCAGAATGATTCTGAACAGCTGGATGTCTGAGTGCTTTTTAATTTCGCCACCATTAAAGAGCATTAACTTGAACATAAAAATGAAAATGTTAAAGTTGCCCTTATGCTAGTTCTCTATCTTCACAGTAACCTTATTTTGCGAATGTGTGTTTAAAGGCAGCTTTCTTTTCCGTGTTGAAGCTGCGATCTTATTTTTGTTTTGAAAATTTTTTCCACCGGCCTGCGTGGGATAACGGGCATGAAAAACTCCTCACGGTAAAGCCTCTCATATGTGTGAGCGACCCATTATATTCACTGTTAACGGGCCCTCAAGAAGCCGATATGTTCTGCGTAATTGTTAAGAAAAAAAAAACAATAATTTTTAAAATTGCCAAAGGAAGGTTGCTCTTCCTACATTAAGATGTCGCCAAGAAAGATCCTATATAGATGACTTAAGAGGGAACTTTAAATAGATAACGCAGCCTGCTTCGCTCTCATTTGTGGTGTTTTGCGTTTATTATTGGATCAGGACGCTTCTAACCCCGAAACAAGAAAGGTGAGCTGGGGGCATGCCCCGCCGCGGTGGCTCAGTGGTTAGGGCGCTCGACTACTGATCCGGAGTTCCCGGGTTCGCACCCGACCGCGGCGGCTGCGTTTTTATGGAGGAAAAACGCTAAGGCGCCCGTGTGCTGTGCGATGTCAGTGCACGTTAAAGATCCCCAGGTGGTCGAAATTATTCCGGAGCCCACCACTACGGCACCCCTTCTTCCTTTCTTCTTTCACTCCCTCCTTTATCCCTTCCCTTACGGCGCGGTTCAGGTGTCCAACGATATATGAGACAGATACTGCGCCATTTCCTTTCCTCCAAAAACCAATTTTTATTATTAAGCTGGGGGCAGAAACTGAAGACATTGTTTGCACGCCATTTGTCACAGAATTAACCAGGGCTAATGGTAAACAGCACCGCCTCGTCGCACTTAGGAAAAGAGAACGAACTAAACATAAAAATGCACGCTGAAGTGAAGACAGACTGCATTAAAAAACAGAAAATAAAGCGATCTCAGTGCCACTTCTTAATGAATGCATGCAGATGGGCGTCGAGGCTAAAGTCATTACCAGCAACGCCATCAAAACAAAAATAAAACAGCGATTGTGGTCGCCGGGACCTAATTAATTCCAGATTCGCCGCGTAGAGGGTCGCGCGGGGAGCTTGGGTTTCTTGCGCCGTCGAGTTAATGATGCGCAGAGTGTGAAGGGTCATCAGAGGCGGCGTTGGATGGATGGTGCGCATATCCGCCGCTAAGCGGCGCTGCTTCAAGCTGCTGGGATTGACTGGCGCCCTTGTGTCTTCGCTTGGCCGCGGATTCTGCTGCTACTCAAAGTCTCTCGTACGCGATGTCCGTACAGTCTGCTTCTTTCATGCCGCGTGTTCTTCAGAGTACAGCGGCGGATTCTGCTGGCGGGACTAAAGTTTGTGCAGCAAAGAAAGAGGTAGAAAAATAACGAACCTGAAAATGCTACCGAAACGCGTTTTCGCGTATGTATAGTTTGCCGTTTCGAGCGAATATATTTCCTTGATGTGCGCGAAAGACGGCAGCTGCATACGAACTACCGCCCCGTGCGCTAAAATGCTGGAATGCGGAATGCGCTAAAATGTTGATGCTAAGAGCGCGTTAATGCTGGCCTGAACATGCGCTGGCATTACACTGATCGAGTCTTGTGCAGAAAAAGCAGGCACCAAACGGTGTTTAAGGGGGTACGGCGAGGCCTTTAGCGAGTGGCACCTCTCAAATTAAAAGAGCATGCGTGAGCGAGCCTTTTAACGGTCATTCCTTTCATTGGCTCGCGCTTTTGGACCGCTATCAGGAACCGTTATGGTCTCATGATCGCGAAGATGACTCTAATGAAGAAACGGTGCCAAAAGGGCAACTTTGCTAAAGAAAAGTGGAAAGAAGCTAGAAAAACGAAAAACCGGCTTACCATAAAAACTTTGCGCATCTCTCTTTAGTGCCTGTATAATACACGCGTGACTGCTTGATGTCGTGGCTTCACTTGGACGCGCACTTTATAAGCTTCGGCTTTTGCAAGGCAATCCTCGGGTCTCGCGTGATGAAAAGAATCCGAAGTGAATACAGAGTGCATTTTTGCACGCTCAGTTAGTCGTGGAGAAAAGGGAAGCGGATCATCAGCGGAAACGCAAAACATTCTAGGTATGCACGGATTTCAGCCGATTTTGACGGTGGGTCGACACAGCTGAACGCCAGAGCGAACCGTGACGCTCCTCTTATTGTGAATAAGAAGAAAATGCGACACTCCTAAAGAATAAGTTGTTGCCCACAACATGCGCTGGCGCTTGGAAAATATACATATCGCTGGTTACGCGCACAATGGAACTATAACGGTGCTCGCGGGTAGAACCGACGGATTCTCAGCTGGCCGCCGCTGCTCATGGTGTCGCAAGCCTTCGTCAATAAATACGGGGGCGCTCTTCCCGACAAAGCCACTGCAATATTTCATGAACTTACGCAAACAGCCTACTGCTTTTGCCTATTTATGTGTTTTTTGGCAACTTCAATATGCAACTCTGAAAATGTAACACCTTTCTATGTACCTGCTTTGACAAAAGGAGCCAGGCAGCGCGGTTTGTTTTTTAGCTGTGAGGTGGAGCAGTTATGGTAACCCTTAAGGCCTAAATTCGCGTAGGTAAGGAGAACACTCGTTCTTACCAGACCAGACCTTTTGGTCTTTAGAGGTGACTTAAGAGCTCGAATATACTGCTGAGAAGCAAAGAATCTCACTGCCTGGTCACTCCTGGCAAAAAAGGCACATTGCTGACTTGCAAATGTTCCTTTACATAGGCGGCATCTTTTCGTCTAGTGATATGTAGGAATGTGTTATGCCAAGGATTAATTTTTACGGTGCATAGAATGTAAGACTGTGCAATGTAGCGCTGCAGCGTGAATTGCCTAGACTCAGTCTAACAGCTAAGAGCCGCTTTGACAGGACGAGAGTTCAGTGATGCTGCAAGAAAAAAATAAATAATTAAATTTCGATACTTTTTATTGACATGCCGTACTCGTTGCTGTTGGCTAAGCAATAGTTTCGTGTGTCGTCTGGCTGGATTCTTCTGCCTTTCGCAGGTGCGTGCGTATAGAAACAACAAAAAGCAAAGACTTGGAATCTCGGCCAAAACAGCGCCAAGAGCCTTCTTAGCGTTCAAATTCTCTGTTCAATACGTGGCACAGGTTCATAAATTTTGGAATAAGATATTGTTCACAACTCCAAGGAATAGCTATTAGTTATAGCTACTGCAGAGACGTTGTTTAAAAGAGATAGACCAGCGAAGTTCTCGCTCCAGTTCACCGATTCTTCTTCGTAGCTTTGGGTGTACACATATATTTTGCCCTGTCCTGACGAGAAAACATTGCCCACCCAAATATCGGCCGCATGATACAGCTTATTTGTACTCTGTTACGTCGTAGGCCCAAGGACTTCAACCCCTTCGCATTCTGCGCAATTAAGACTCTTTACCCCTCTATTAAGACCACACAAATAAATACCTCACAAATAGTTCCGACTCTGTATTTGTTTGAACCGTGAGTGTATCGTGTCATCTTTCATACGCATGAAATAGCAAGCAGAACTCCAGGCCAACCTAACCTAACCTAACCTAACCTAACCTAACCTAACCTAACCTAACCTAACCTAACCTAACCTAACCTAACCTGACCTGACCTGACCTGACCTGACCTGACCTAACCTAACCTAACCTAACCTAACCTAACCGTAACCTAACCTAACCTAACCTAACCTAACCTAACCTAACCTAACCTAACCTAACGTGGTTCGTTCCTTAACAAGAAGCCCCTTGGCAAGGCCAAGGCTTAGCCGAAGAGTATACTGAAGGAGGTCCCACCGGAGGTGGCTAGATCTACTTCAGTAAACATTGAAGCCAGCTTCGCCAATAGTGATGAGCGCTGTGTTTATATTCTTACAGCCGAATGTTTTTTTTATTTCTGTTTCTCAATGGTGAGACCAAAGGGTACTTAACAGAAAGTAAAACCTTGCACAGCGCCTCAACGGTTGTTTGCACCGCTTTCTGGAATAAATTGTTCACGCACTACGCCACTAGATTTGGGATGCATGAGAAGTGGACCTGCATGGCTGGCACTTCAGCTCGAAAAACGCGTACTGACTCTATGAGCCTTCCCTATGTAAGTGCACACAAGAGCGCACGAACTGAGTCCGAGGAAGAAAAAAACTCACCAGAACTACTCCCACGGGCCGCTCTCAGTGTATTGTTGCGGTTTTTTGGGGAGTTCATCGCAACCATCGAAGCAAGAATGTTGAATTCTTAGATCCGGTGTGCGGGCTTAGCAGCGTACTTCGCGAAAAAATTCTGTGACAGGTTAAAGGAACTGTTTTATGCTGGTGTATAGTTAGTGCGTTAGATAATAGTTAGTGTATGGTCGGTTTTATGAACGCATAGTCATTGTGAAATTGCGAATAAAAGCTATTTTTTTGCTGCTTCGAGGTTTACGAGAAGGAAGAACAGGGAGAAGAAAATTGAGGGTGAGAGAATGGAGATACACAGAACACAGAGACTCCGGTCCGAGCAAACCTACCTGCTAGTCCGCACTGAAGGTGTAAACACAGGGACCACCGGCTGGTTAATGATGCATGTTCATCGGCGCTACTTCAGAGAGTGCTTTCTTTGCATAAAAAAATTACTCAGTTGGTGCTGTGCTAAACGCTACTTAAAAAAAAATCAAACTTTCAAGTATGATGCTGCTGCAGCATAGCAATTTTAGTTTTGCCGACTTCCCTCTGAGACTGAAGAATTATTTACCTTGAAGAGCTAGCTAAATGACACATATATATGGCGCTGTTACAAGCGTCATCAATGGGTCATTTTTCGCACTGGTATCAGGCCTGTTATTCGCAAAGCTTCACAGTACAGTAATTCCCTAGGGTAAGGGGGGCACGGCTTTTTAAGAAAAAAATAAAAAAAATGCTTGTATGAAATGCCTCGGCGAGAAGAACAGCAAGCACGACCAACGAGCATGCTGGATCATCGTAATAGACGGCTGCGCGCAGCGAAAGATGGGAAGTGATGGCGACCTCTGAAGGGCTTTGCAGTGTCGTAATTTCTGTACTACCGCCCAGTTGTGGCGATGGCACTGAGTAGCAAGCTCCTCCCTTCTGCAATTGTTTTATTACTTCACAATTCCGGTCACTGTTGTCAGAAATCCTGAGCGCAACCTGTGTTCACGCGATAAGAAGGTCTTCACAATTACGAGCCCAAGTACGTTTTAGGACTGCCGGCCGTTGCACGTCGTCTGGTGCTGGTGCGTGTTGAAACACTGGGAATAACTGCATACGGTCATATAAAAACAAACCGGAGGTGCAAGCTAACTGGCACAGTAGAGCTCAGCAAGAACAGCGATAAAACGCTACAAGCTGCCTTTTTTTCTGGTAAATTTGTCGTAAAATTCATTGAACTATATATTTCGCCCGGCTATCCCCTGTGGGAGGCGGTAAAGAAAGCCAGATTTTGAGTGCAAGCAAGCATCGTTCCGGTAATTCCAATGTGAAAGCACCTCAAAGTTAAGAAACTATTTTGTATTATAAATTGAAAGGATGTTTGAGAAGAGGCCCGCTGTCATCTTATAATTTATCCACATCCTAGGCTTAAGGCTTAGAAAGTCTTTTACGCTATCAATCGAAGGGACTCTTTAGAAAAGGTCTGCCGTCATTTCTTAACTCATCCAAACTCTGAAGGAAATGTGCACGGCACTGTGGCTTTATGGTAAGAAAAAACGATAGCCCGAAATATCTCATGTTCCCCCAGACAACGCCAGCCTCAGTAACTAGCCAGCCCCCAGGATTAAGGACATTCTTGTTTTCTTTACGCACAGGCCTCGTTAAAAGGAAACGGCGTGTCGCATTTCCTGAGGGTCCATTAGCCTGAAGGATTCTCTGTGAATCCACGCGCCTGTCGGTGCAGCCTTCTCCGGTCGTATCGGATATTGGAAAACAGCCTTAAGCGCAATAGCTCCCCGTCATTCTGCTATGCTCGTGCTCTTTTCGCTGTTAAGACTATTCAGGCTTTTCCTTAACGCGTGATACGCGTGTGGGAAGTGGTGTTTCTTATATTTATTTGTTATTATTTTCGCTGCACAAACTTGTACGGTTTTCTTGTTTTCTTGCCTGCCTTAAGCGTAGTTCAAAAAGCACTCTTTATCGCGATCGTTTCGGGCTCGTTTGCATCGCTAACTTTTTCGAGGATTCTCCTTTAAGCAAACAAGAATAAATAAATAAAACTCAATGAAGGGGTGCGACTTGTGCAAAGAAAAACTAGGACGTCCTTTGAGAATTCTTATATCACCCAAAGACCAGAAAAGAACAACAACAAAACAGACTGCAAACAAAGATGAAAGAAAGGTAGGAAAACCGAGAATGAAGGAAGACGCGCATTTCGCAGCTCCGTGAGCGAGATTTGCATAAGTGGGTTGAACCTTTTCCTTCCTTTTTCCCTCGCTTCTTCCTCCTGCGTGCCTGGCTCCGTTTGCGCAAAGCGCGCTTTTCTGCATAGCCTGCGCGCGTGTGGAAAAAAGAATCTTGTCAGGGGCCCATGAGATACGATCTGGTTGGTGCCCTCCATCGTGTCGTCTCTTCTCGTTTGTGGCCGGCTGCTCGTCGTGTCACCCATTAGCCTCGTTTTTAGGGAATGTGCTTGCCGGAAGTGGAGCTTGGTAGACCGAGAGTTTAGTCCCGGCCGCTTAGAAAACTCGCGCTCGCTCTCGTACGTGCTGCGTGCGTAGGACGTGTTCTTCACGAACGCGACGTCCCACAAAAGGCTGGTGCGTCTACGCGGACAAAGGGACAACTTTCTCCAGGAAGACACGTACACGACCGCTTGTTCCTTCTGTTTTGTGGAATATTTCGTTCCCTTTATCTTGAACAGCGCAACCAGATTAATGTACGTACAGCTTCACGTGGCACTTTTTGTTCCTTTGGTATAACTAATGGCTGCTTCCAACGAGGCTGCTGTGGAACCGCTTAAAACGTGCTTGCATTCTGGCGACCTGAAGAAAAAAAATAACGATACGCGGTGGTACGCGAAGTGCGACTAATTGTGCCTAGCGCTGCCGTCACTGTGCACTAGATGCCCACACTGCCATTGCGAAAGGGGGGATGTATGAAAGTGTTGAGGCGATTCCCTGCGTTCCGGTACGCGGTGCTTTTAAGCATAGCCACATCTGAACTGTCTTGGAAAAAATAAATACAAAGAAAAATATAGCGAAAGTGGAAAACAGAGAGCTGTGCTTACTGCAGGATAAGCGAAGCCACAGTTTTTATAGTTTTCAGTTCTCATTATAGAAGGAAGTTAACTGCGTCTTTAATATTGTCACGTAGTGGTGACGGCAGTCGAAGCAGGGAGGAAAGCAGCCAAAAGTTATTTTGGAAGAAAAGTGTTTATTGGGGTGACTTGCGCCCACAATTGACTGAATCACTCGGCGGCGGCGTAGCAACAAGCATGCTCGGCGGTCGTCGAACATAGAAATGCCCGGCACTGTCGGCCGTGCTCAATTTAAAGCTGATAGCGAACTTTCGAGATAAAGCGTTCAAAGTTACTAGAACATTCTGGAACAAGGTAGAATCGGCTCAGCCTGGATGCGAACAATCGAGATAAATCTGGTCGCGTCTTGCATCCACAAACAAAGCGATAAAGTGGCGTGGCGGCAGCTTTGAACAATGAACAAACATTGTGACGACTCGTGGCAATATTAAATAGCTGTGAGATTATGCATCCTTTGTCGATCAATGCGTTCTTAGTTGTTCCGAATTAAGCGTCCTCTAGAATAGGGTCTTTATTCTCTTCGCACTAGTACACGGCAGCACCCCTTACTGCCGTATCGAAGTTGTTGGAGGACGTGATACCCACCTTGGTTCGAAATACGACGGGTTTCTGTTTCCTTTACGTAACTACGTAACCTACATGAAGGCATGCTATTTGCGATTGGTTTGGTTGACTATAAGTTAGGTGCCAATGATAACAAACTTTCTTATACAGTATTGAGGCATCTGCTCTATGTGTCGTTACGCTGTTCACGATATTATAATTTTCACATCAAATTCGTAAATTTCTCTTCGGACAAAAAGACGCACGTTTGGATATTTTACTGCAGTGTATGTTATGCCCATGGAATGTGCAAATTCGCTTTTCCTTTGTGTCATCAGAGACTGTTTGAGATCGTTAGACACATTTTGCAGGCCAGTTTTATACCTTGGTGCTACATTTTTCATTTGGTGAAAATAGAATGTGCATTGTAAGGGGAAAATAAATAAAAAAATCAGAAGAGTGCTGATCGTTTTGCACAAAGGAATGGAGAATTTGGTACAAAAAAGACGAGAAACAAGTAAGTAGAAATTCTGCGTTGATTACAAGACATATAGATTAGGTTCTCCTAGGACCCATCTTCTTTAGCGTTCGCAAGAATGCATTCGTCCTGTGGAGTGTTGACTCTGATTGGCAACAGACCACTCCAAATTATAGCCTATCTCTTGTAAGCCACAGTGTGGTAATCATCCCCATGACCCCAGCCTGGACGCGCTGTTTTACCGCTGATTCCCACTCCCGCTGTCATTTTTTCGGATAACTATTTCCTTCCCTACGGCAAGAATATTATTGGACACTGGAAATTACAAAGAAGCCCTCGTTTCGTATCTTCAAAATTGTCTAAGCCACAGCATATACACGGTGGCTTGGAGCATTTTGTATATTAGTATAATAATCACAAGCTGATACCAGATACTTAAGCAAACGCGCAATGCTCGAAAAACGCTTGTGCGGTGTTTTTTATGACTTAGTAAAGAAGATTATCCGTATTTAATATCCTTATTTTTCCTATGGGGTTTACGTAATAATGATGTTTAACTTGATACTCGTTTGCAAAAAAAGAGCCCTGCTTTGAATAAGTCAGCTATATTTTACTGCGGAAGGATGGATCGCTGGGCAAGTCGGCGCATATTGTACACCGATGCATCAGATACTGCAGAGCGGAGAGTTGCTGCTGTGTATAGTTCCCCTCTTCCGCATCTCAACTCTAGCGCGACATACACCACGGATACGTGCACCCCCCTGGCACTGGGACTTTAGACCATTTATAATGCCATTGCATCCCTTCCGCTCGTTCCACCATTCAATAAAGTTCATAGTTACACCAACTACCTCGCCGTCCTTAAACAACTTGAGGCTGTTCGGCGCACATTCAAATTAGACAATCAATCCATGTTCTTTCCACAAATTACCCATGTCTTGTGCGCATACACTGGATTCGCTGCCATGCTCAGGATCCACATGACATTCAAGCGGATGCTATGACTCAACTTGACACATCAGACGATCCGCCACCTTCCCCTCTTCCCCCAGATCCGCTCTTGTCCCATTTTTCTGATTCTGCGCAAACGAACACGCGCTCTAATTTCTCCGTGTTCGCACCCTCTCCCCCGTAGTCTTACTCGGCAGGAGAAGGTATCCGTACGCCGGATTCGGGCAGGGGCGGCTCTGACCTCATCTGTCCGTCATCGGTGGCGTGAAAAAGATCTGCCAGGAACTGACAGGTGCCCTCACTGTGGCGCTGCACCGGACATTTGTGACGGGCGGAACTTGTGTACATGCCCAGCGACAGCTCCTATTAAAGAATGGCTCCTCAGGGAGGTGGGCCTATGGTGGAATCGCGAATGCGACTATGTGAAGTGGACTATGAGCAATCACTTCACCAGCAACATCTGCGAGTACCTCAGCGAAACTGGTCTTAACTCCTTTTTTCAACTTTCTAGCAAACCAATTATTCTTCCGGTTAACCTCCCCGCCTTTCCTCCTCCTCCTCCTGCTCTCTCCTGCATTTCATTACTCCTTGCTCAACTTATGCCTCATGGCACACTTCTAGAATAAAAAAAGAGTCGGTAAAAGTTTCTTCCGGGTGATGCAGCGCGTAACAGTACGGAAAAAGGTAGAGGACGACGCAGACGAGCGCTCATTTGCGTCGTCTTCTGCCTTATTCCTTCGTCTGTTTCGCGCGGTGCCACCCATAATGTATTTTACTTCAATAGAATTTATGCCGTTCGCTTTTCTCTAACCTGCTGCGCTTTTTAGAAAAAAAACAACCTAAATAATAACGCAACAAAAGCATCAGAATATGCACCGACATTTCCTGCCTTTATGGAAAACCTATTAATCTGTGTTACTGTCAACTAATACATGGTTGATGAGCGCGAAGACTAATGATTCTCTTGGACGGCATATCTAATTCGTGCTCTTATGAAAAAATTAAAGATGTGAAAACTAATACTTAAAGCAAACATGTAGATAAAACGCACACGGGAAACAGCGGCCATAATTTATATCGTGATTAGGGGCCTTTTGCTAGAACCGGAACTTGATCCTGTGCGGAACAGTTTATTAATTACTATATGGTTGCTACTGAGATACGTGGCGGTGAATAAACCTGTTTTCGGTCATCGCTAACAAAGTTTGCCTAGGTTTAAATTATTCTGATTTACGAACTACGATTAAACTTTTTGAAAGTGGCTGAAAAAAGAAGCCCTAAAGCGTTTTAGCCCATATTATACAAGCCGATGGGAGCGGCGTTGGTAACGAGCTCGTTAATGGACGAAAAATATTCAGGAAATTGAAATTCATGAGCGAAGAAAGGGAAAACTCAAAGCTGACTTTTCTTTTTCGTTTGAGCCCTCCCTTTTTTACATGAGGCGTTTGACTGACTGTGCTCGTGGCACTCTCTGTGCTCTCTATAGACAGCATTTTGATCGTTCAGAAAGTTTCGTTTGTATGCTGTCTGAATAATTTTGCCGGGTGCAATATTTCTTCCTTAAGGAAGCAAGAACAGTTCCTAGGGCCTAGTATTTTTCAGCGAAACGTTTTCCACGTTGGACCAATTAGCTCTCCCTCCGGGTCCAAATGTCTCCAGGTGGAGCGTGCGGAAACGAACCACTTCTGTCTCAGGGACACGGCCTAAATTTAAATTTCGTTTTGCAGGAGACAAATTTGGAGTGCTGCTCATAAGAATTAATCACCGCGGCAGTTTCTCTTGAAAATTTGGGACAAGTTTAAAACTGTTCTGGCTTTCCTGACAGAAGAGTCCGCACTGTGCCGTTTTTTTTTTTTTTGCAATTTGGTGCCTTTCAAACTGCTGCTGCGCCTTTTGTGAGTTCTGAGGCCTCTTTCGCATCATATACCACTGCATTACAGTGGTTCATATTTCTTCTGCTTTGCGAATTAGCTTCAACTGAAGCAAAAAGGGTTTTACTGAGCTTTAATGTCTAAACACAGCTGCTTGCCTACAGACACCAGTCTCGCTTGCATGCTTTTCATCGCATTGGATGTCGTGCTAAAACAGCATGGTGATTAGACGCATATAGGTTTTCTTGCGCAGTTGACAGCTGTCAATGTAAACCACTGCATCTACAGTGTTATATAAATTATCATGCTAAAAACCGTGGTTAGTTATGGTGTCGAAGTAATAAAATGATCAAATAGCGTAAGAGTAGATGGCGTACTTGCTGTAACTTTTATGATCGAGAGAACTCGTTGAATGAGCACTCTGGGCCACTCAGCTGTCTCACTAGCGTGCGTGCTCTTATTTGAGGTCTTTTATTTTTTTGCTATCGAATGGTTCAGCTAAAAGACACGCTCCTTGCACAACTTTATTTGTGTAAATTTGCGGGCAACTTAATGTTCATAAAAAAGTTTCCATAATAAGCAAAGAAAAACACATTACGTGCTTTCCGCAAACATTTTTGTGGCTACATCCTACGTTCCTTCTGTCTCTTTCATCGCTAGCGTATGCAGTGAAGTGCACTTTATCTGGAAGTTCACGCGAAGCACTAATTAAGGCACTGTTGAAGTAGGTTTAACTCAGGACTCCTCTGTGTGGGGCATCAATGTAATCCTGTTGACGGCGAGTAATTTCCATCAGCCGTCAACATATAAAGTGGAACGGCCACTGCTGTACCAGACACTTTAGAAGAAACTCCGCCCACCATTACATAGGTCGTCAAGGGCATCAAAAACGGCGTCATGAGGGACGTTATCGTAAAGACCTTCGAAGTTAAAAGTCTGATGCTACAATCCGTTGACTACATTTTTGCGTTTCCACTGTTGGTACAGCGTCGATGACGCTGTCGATCGAACGACAATCATGCCGAAACCCAGTCTGTTTAGGTAAAGGTCCTTCTTCTGCAAGAACAATTCAAGTCTCTCAAGCACCATTCACTTTAAAGCATTGCCAATTGAGCTTGCCAACACTACTAACCGTTATAGGGCCAGCATGTAAGGAGCGTTTCATGGCTTCGAAAGAGCGAATTGGCGGCTGATCTTAGGGTATTCTGGAGCAGTACGTGAAGCTCATGTGTTATTGAAATACAAGAGTGTCACCTTTCGAGCTTCTACACCGATATAAAAGAGCCTCAAGTGCAGAATCCTATCACGATGAGGTGGAGATGAGCGCTTGCATGTGCATGTCCGGCGTCAAATTCGGCATAATGAACAGGAAGTCGAGGTACTGGTCACACGAAAGTGGCGCCTATATCTCCAAAGAGGGGTAACGCAGTCCGAACAAGCCCATGACCACCTTATCAGCATCTACTTCAGTGAGACGCTTCTAAATGGCCAGAAAAAAAATAACACTATGATACCTTACTGCCAACTTAGTGGCCTCCTAATTATTCGTTAATAACCGGATCTGGCGCGCTGGAACGATAGTCGCTGAGGGTAACAAATTGATTAGAAAGAGAAGGCAAACGCACTAGGGGGAGGCAGATTAATGAGATTAACGAGTGAGTTTAATGTTTGAGGGGATAAGGTAGCCACGACTGACACAGGACCGGGTAATTGGAGATAAGTAAAAAAGAGGCCTTTGTCCTGCAGTGGGCGCAGTCAGGTTTCTGGTGCTGCTGTTGATGATGACGTTGGCACTGGCGGCTTTACATTGTCGCACACAAAGGTGAGAGGGTGGCCGAAATTGCCAAACGCGTGGCAAGAGTAATTAAGAGAGGGAGCGCTATGGCGCATCAGCAGCGAATGCCGGGAGGGACGCTGAATGCGCTGCTCATCACGTGAATCGGAGGCATTTGAGCACGGCGGCACAAAAAGCACGAAAAGCGGCGAAAGAAGCCGGGCACAGTTATCGGTTAAGAAAAGCCACTGACGGCGGAGGCTGCTCAACGTGCGAAAGCGACTGGGCGAGAATATGCGCCCAACGAATTTTCCCTAATGTATTTCCTTCTTACACCAATTATCTAGAAGAAAAGAGAGCGTACAAAGTTTTAGCACGTCGCCACCAGCAAGATCTTACCGGTGCGGTCAAGATTTGATCGTGCGAAATTATGTTCATAAACTAAAGGCCAAAGCCGCTGCGTCGCAGTAAAGCTTGCTTGGAGGCCTGTAGTCAAGCACGCTTAAACCAGCCCTTGCGCAGAACTCCAAATATGAGTACCGAGGAACATTGTCTGTTGGGGAGAATGTTTTGATTTGAAGGACACGTTTATGAAGTGCGTAGTGTAAAAAATAATAAAATGCACTATCTCTCGGCTCTTGATGCACTTGAAGCGGGAAGCTTTTAACGCCACCTGCGCTGCTTGCGCATTTCTCTTTTTTTACGTAATGAACGACGTACATTTTCTCGACATCGATGAAATCAATAGTTCGGTGAAATCAAATTTCGATGACGTCAAATTTCCGAGTCACAGAGTAAGTACATTCCAACTGCCTTTTTTTTTTTAGCTGGTAGCAGCACGTGTGCAGTTCCTTCTGAATGCTGCCTTTGGGCGAGGGAAGGATTCATGCGGTCACAACTGCGTCGCAGGACAGAAAAAATTGTGCTTTTCTTGTGCTTCGAGCTATTTTAAGCTTTGTCTCGGAAAAGAATTTTTTTTGTTTTTTTTTATTCGAGAAGTGTGCTATGAGGCATAAGTTGAAAAAGGAAAGGGGGGAGGGAATGCACGGGATTGAAAGTTAAAAGAAGGAGTGAAGAGCCGTTGCGCTGAGGTAGTCGCAGAGGTTGTTAATGAAACGGTTGTCCATTGTCCACTTCACGAAGTCACTTTCGCGGTTCCACCGCAGGCCCACCTCCCTGAAGAGCCGTTTTCTGATTGCAGCCGTCGCTGGGGACGTCCACAACAAGTGCCGCACATCACATATGTCCTGTGCAGCGCTACAGTGAGGGCACCTGTCAGGTAGTGGCAGATCTTTGGCACGCCACCGATGGCGGACAGATGGTGTCAGAGCCGCCCCTGCCCGAATCCGGCGCACGGATACCTCCTCCTGCCGAGTAAGACTACGGGGGAGAGGGTGCGAACACGGAGGAATTAGAGCGCGTGTTCGCTGGCGCAGAACTTCGGAATCAGAAACGTGGGACAGGAACGGATCTGGGGGAAGAGGGGAAGGTGGCGGATCGTCTAATGTATGAAGATGAGTCATAGCATCCGCTTGAATGTTATGTGGATCCTGGCCATGGCCGCGAATCCAGTGTATGCGCACAGGACATGGATACTTTGCGCAGAGCACATAAATAATAATAATAATTGGTTTTTTGGGGGAAAGGAAATGGCGCAGTATCTGTCTCATATATCGTTGGACGCCTGAACCGCGCCGTAAGGGAAGGGATAGAGGAGGGAGTGAAAGAAGAGAGGAACAAATAGGTCCGTAGTGGAGGGCTCCGGAATAATTTCGACCACCTGGGGATCTTTAACGTGCACTGACATCGCACAGCACACGGGCGCCTTGGCGTTTTTCCTCCATAAAAACGCAGCCGCCGCGGTCGGGTTCGAACCCGGGAACTCCGGATCAGTAGTCGAGCGCCCTAACCACTGAGCCACCGCGGCGGGGCTCAGAGCACATGAATATATTGTGAAATCTGGAACGTTCGTCGAACAGCCTTCAGCTGTTTAAGGAAAAAAATGGCATTACTGTTTCTTTATTCAGACATCGAATCACACGTTTTGTAGCTCCGGAGACACACTGGAGGAAGCAAATAAGTCTGTAGCCTCGTCTCATTAAGTGTGTTCCAAACAGCTGGCCTTGTTTGTGCTAGTTATCATCATACGTCTACATAGGCCAAGAAGAGTGGAGGCCTAGTTGTCGAAGACGTCTCTTGGGCAGACGAATTCAGACTAAGTGGTTTACAACGCACCAGAAAATAAAAAAAATTATTAAAGGTCACAAGAAAATGGTACCTGCTGAGTAAGGAAGTGAAATGTGAGAGAGCAAGTCACAGGATGAAACAAGGGTAGCATGAAGGCTAACAAAATAGATTGGCGATTCTTCACTGAAAGAATGTTCACATGGCAGAAAACTCGTGCTTTTGACTTTGCTTTTTGCATGATGGGTTAGACTGCACATGGCAACTTGCGAAATGAACTGTTTTACTATCAGAAATCGTTCCGCAAGGCTGTTATGAAAAGAAAAAATTTAGCGTGCATCGCAGCTAGGAGGTTTAAAGTTCTTGTCAGTCTTTCCTTCTTTCCACTAGATAGTTCAGTTCGCGAGAATGAAAAAAGTGTGCCCAAGAGTCAGGTTTTGTTAAGTTTGATTAGTTATTGACTGCTACCTTTCATTCCGCCAAAAAAAAAAAAAGTTTGCTGAAAGTCACAGACGGGAAATCGTAGGACGCCGCAAAGTACGTTCTTCCCATTGCGTCTGGGATATGAGTTTGGGAACAATCGAGGCATGGCGCACAAAGCCAGCTTCTGGCTACCGTGACCCGGTTTCAAACTCCTTAAAGATCGAACATGACGTTCTTTTAGCCTTCAGGCGAAAGCGTCGACACAACGACTGCATTGCTGTTTATTTGTAATGCTCTATCTGTAGCTTGGGGATCTATAGTACTGATTTTTGAGTAGAAGGTTTTGGTGAAACTTTTAAAACCAGTAGTTTGGTCCGCATTGATGCAAGTCAAGAGAAAGAAGAAATGTATGATGTTTAGAAATTATTCTTAAATCGTCTAAGCAATGAGTTGTGAGAGACTATGCGTATCTCAAGCTTATCTTACCTTTTGTAAAAGCGAGCGCATTCTTATTGTTCTTTTTTCTTTCAATTCCTATTTGTTCGTGTTTACTGCCACCAACACATTTTCCTACAACATATTACCAGAAGTAACAGCAGTCTTTCGCTGCTTTAGACGTCTTGGTTGGACGCGTCAAAAGAATGCGGTTATATAGCAATTATTTTTGTGGGGTCCGATGATGGAGCGAGTGGCAGTGTGAAACTTAAAAAAATAGGACGTATCTTAATATCATTTCTACATTCTGGACAAAATTGGCCCTTCTACAACAAATCTCTTTTCTATGACAGAGAAAAAGAACACAGGATGGCAATCGCATATCAGCCAAAAATTTGTTACAGGGAAAGATGATTCTAGCAGTTCTCTGAGAGAAGAGATGACAGACTTGAGTGGAGGTAGTTCTAGCCATTGTTTTGAAGTAGTCTTCTTTTCTCTATAATTGCGCTTTCGTACCAATCTTATCGAGCATTTTCCTTCTTAGTTGTTCAAAACGGATCTTACATTCCTAGTGGACTTTATGAATCGCCATTCATGTTTCCTGGAGGCTGATAACTTTTATGGGCTGTTAGGTAGCTGCACAACAATCTATTTTTGAAATAGTTAACTGATCCTGTTCTCTCTCCATTTTATTAATAGATAGCATGCCCGTGCTCGCAACCGCAGATTACAACAGTTCTGAATTTTTTGGTCATGTGTCATGTTTAGGTATCTTCATGACACTATATATCGTCGCGCAGCTAACGCAGTTCATGTTTTAAGTCATTCGAATGAGACAGACCTCATTTGCTCAAAAAACTGCAAGAACAAATTATTCAGTCCGAAATGCTGAATGGCACCTTGTCCTAGCATTTTTACATTGAAAAGCCAAGTGTCGGACCATTGGCCTACATACTAAACATAAAAAAATTGTCACATTCCTCGATGTTGGAAAATTGGAGCCCAGCGGTTTACGCATAAACACGGAAGGCCTTCCGAGTCGATAATCTTCTTAAAATGCGGGCACTGGCCTCGACGATGTACCTCATTAAAAATCCGGCTGCCCCACAGGTGAATGTTTCTTCAACAAAATTGAAGTGTATTTCATCAAGAAAAATATTTTTTCAGAATTGTCTGTGCGCCCTCTAGGTTGATAACAAAAAGCGTAGCCTCAAAAACGTTAAATATATTATGGTTTCTCTAAAAGCCGCTTTAAAAATACCCCACAGAAGGCAAGAGAGCACAAAAAAGAAACTGCTAGGACGTCCCTGTGGGCTTCATTCATTTACGTCTGCGCCTCCAGCTCTCGTTGCTCAAACCTGCACAGGGCATAAACGCTTTTCCTAAACAGGGAGCATTCTGGAGCATTAATATAATTTTTTAGAGAAAAAGATGAGCAACACGGACATGATCCGCTAATGCCTCTTTTGCTTTTGACCCAATTATCCTGGTCGATCTCCCACGAAGCGACGATTTCAGTGGGCTAAATCAGCCACCATTTACTCTCATCTGCTACGCCTTTTGATTTCACGGCAAGATTTGGAGAGGAAAAGATAAATATAATAGCAATAAATATCATCCGTACAAGTGAACACCTAAAAAAAAGTTTACCGGCCCAGTTTCTAAATGGACAGGTGAAGTTTCGGCACCCTTCTGCAATATTTCACGAAGCTTGCAAAAGCTCCCGGAAACGCCCGTACAGACGTGCTTCGGGCCCAACGTCTCCCGCAATGCAGTTTCCCCTCTTCGCAACGCTCATCTGCTGTCAGATACCCGGGCCAAAGCTCGCTGCTTGCCCAGAACGAGCAACTTACTCCCACACAACGCAGCGGAGGGCGAAGACAAAGGAAGAAAACCACCGATAGAGCTGAGCCAAGGAAAACACCACTGGAAGTCATTTGGAGCCAGGCCGCCAGCCAGCCCTGCGGTCGCGCGCGAAGCAGAAATGGCTGCCGAACCGGCCGTATCCTGATCTAAGTGCCGAAGGGAAGAGAGAGGGAGAGAGAGTTAGCGAAAAAAAAAAAACGGAGCTCCCGCCAGCAGACCGCAGCTGGGCCTTTGGGCTATTTGTTGCCTCCTGGGACTTCTGGGGCGTCAGGTAACGTAATGAAAGCAGGAGGGCCTTGGGTACGCCTGTCGGAATGCCACCACACTCCCTTGGTGTAGAAAAAAGGTTCCGTTTCCTTTGCCCGTCGTAAGTGCAATTTGGAGGGTGCAACGAGCAGCGTACGCACCGAGAGTGTTTTAGTCAGTAAGCCTAGAGAGAAAAAAAGTTATGTCTTAAGGGTGCCTCAACGCCTTCGGCTTCTGCTGCGCTCTGCTCCATGCGCGCGAGTGTGCTTCGTGCAGGCGTGTATTGATTGGCTGAAGAACATAAATGTCTTTGGGAGCAAACGAGATAATACTGAGGCCAGAACAAAAACGAAAGTATCAAATTGCGTTAGATCACAATAAAACTCTCAATCAAAAATTCATTGGTGCACAGACAGCGGTTATCTAGCTGTGCAGTATTGCACCGAGGACTCGCTACACTGTTAGAACCCATCGGTGCCCCGCACATAAGGGGTGGAATAATTGTCTCT
>JARKHS020032118.1:37500-56562 GCA_030143305.2 Amblyomma americanum
CTTAAAATGTGCTGCTCAAAATAAGAAGTCAAAGACAGCAGTTAGCTCCGCACTGCGTGCAGGAAGTTTTCATCATACTATGCGGCGATCAAAATTGGGGTTTGAACATATTAATGAAGATCAAAAGACACGAAAATTTGATAAATGTAGCACTATTCTCAACTAATATGTAGAAATGGGACGACGATAAGTATATCTGTTGCCATTTCTCTTAATATTTTATTTTTGAAAGGAATGTTTATTAAAAGAACACTCCTAAAGTGGGACAATCCCCTGGTCAAACTTCTTAGCACATATTTGCGCAGTTAATGTGCACGGAAGGATTTCTATGTTAATAACAATAATGTTGCCTCTCACTCGCTATGGCAGGAAGAAAATGTAGAAAAAGATGACACAAATTTATATGAGGAGATGAGATTGGCAAATTTTGGAAAGAAGGTCATTGATAGAACCCTTGGTCCGTCGTATATGCTAACAGGCTCAGAATGAAAGCAGATGATTTTATGCAAGTATATTTAGACAAAAAACCCAACCCTGCTAATATTTTGACGATACGCAATTAATGCATTGCTCTCTGAAATGCGCGATACAGTCGTTAGTTCAGAATAGTTTTAAGAGAACATATAACTTCTGAAAATGTTCCACACATGACGAATGCGCTGCGATAGACAGTATAAAGTTTTCCAGTTTCGCTCTCTGTATGCCATGTTGAAATCCTTATTTATTCTTGTATCTAGGAGGTCCCTATGGCGTTTTTTAAATCATATTTGACCTCTTAAAATATTAAATTTTTGTACTCATTTGGCTTGCATTCTTCATGCTCAATATACTTGAAATGACTCTTTCTCCTGCTCGTGGAAAAAGGCAGTCGAAGCATATTTTTGTTCGCGGAGAGTGGGTGGCGATAATATTAAACATAAAGGACGAGCTTTGAACCATAAAAAACTCGAGCAGAGCTGGAATATTGTAGTCACCTGCGTCTATTTTCTTTCGCCACCGCAACAAAAACACCAATTTTTTTGCGAGATCTCGAGACGACTGCCAAAAGCTATACAGCGCTAAACCGTGCTTATATACTGGGTCCCATAGTCATAAATTCGCCAACTCTTGAAGATCACGGATCGATAATATAAAACCAGCATCAAGATTCACCCCTGGCAGGATATAGAAACACCATTGTGATCCCTCGTCTAGTGTGACGTCGTGTGGTAGTGCGGCGGAGTTAATGACCGTTTTGCGTCTGTTAAAGTGAAATAAGATAACTATAGTCACTTGTGGGATTGTGTCAGCTGAAAAAAAATCCCCTTTCGAGATACTGCACGTCCATTGTTGCCAAGTTGGGAGCGCTAATCTGCGGAAGCAAATTTCATTTTTGTATTTACTAAATAGTCAAATCTGGCCGTTCTTTCCAGCACAATCACTGCAATTTAGCCTTGCTTCATAAAAGTGGAAGTCAAAGCTCATGGTGAAGAAAATCTCTTATTTACTAAAATTTAGCCACTGCGCTAAACAAAAATGTTGTGATTTGTTTTCACAAGGTATTTTTATTTCACTTTTGCAAAACGCATTCATAAATTGTCGCATGGCTGTTCATCTGAAGAGTTTGTGATCAGTTTTTAACCCTTGCTAACATTTTCCTTAAGCCACTGGTATATGAAGGGATTTGTTTAGAGTTGGCTTTATTTTAAGAATTTTTATCGCTCGTTTAACAAACTTGCAACGCGCATTTTCTTTGGTTTCCTTAGCCTCTCTCTCATTTAATATTATATTAACATGTCGTATAATGAAGGTAAACAAAATTCGCAAATAAATAGAGTATACAATATTAAATGACGTGCACGCAGGAAGCCACGTTTGTTTCGGTATTTATATTTTCAGGTGCCTGTCTGAGGCAAGCTAAACGGCGACTTGTGAATAAATTAGAAAAAAAAACCAAGTGCGCAGGAAGCAGTGATCTCAGTACCGTACTTGAAACACGATTTCCTGCTTCAGGGACACATTTCTGAAGCATTAATGAATTCCAGTACGGGATATCTGTTGCGCCATGTTCTTCCGTACTAGCGACACGAGTCATTAATTCCTTCTAATTCAAGATGGTATCCCCTCTATCATGTACATGCATAAAAGGCTTAGTTCATGAGATCTAGCACACGTTTTTTTTTAAGTAGCCGTTTGCTCTTGTCGCTAATGCACTTAAACAGCCGTCTTAAAGACAAGCATATTCATTTATGTAAAATTTTATTACATTTAGAGTTTCATGATGTCATTGCCAGATAAACATGGCTAGTTATGAGACAAGTAAAAAGTTTGCGGACACGTGAGGGCTGCGGAGGCCTTCAGCTTGTCATTTACAATACAGGGAAGACAAGAATAAATATGAGGATTTAATAAAACTTCAGTCTTTTTGTATCACGGATAAAATGCAGTGTGCCCACCTCCAAAGCTTCAAAGGAAGGTCAAAAGCCCCGACTGGTTAGTCAAGGAACAGAAAGGCTTGTAACAACTTGTTACAAACATATCTTGTTTTTGATGCAAACGAGTCGCGTAGAGCCATCATTCGTAGCTGCACCTGTGGAGAGCAGGAGCAATTTGTCCGACCAGCAGATGTCAGCCATTCTTTTTTGGCCGCAGAATGAATTAGGACATCCGCATAGAATTATTTGATATAGAGGAAGCGCTATTCAATAGAGAACAATCATGTTTTACGGGCAATACAGGATGACTATTCTAATCTTTCCTGATTAACTAAAATGATGGCGATAGTAAATGATGGCGATTCACTAGGTTTGTGCTAGCTTGTTTGAACGAGAAAATGGAGATAGCTGTCCCCGTTTTATAAATAATGAGAAAAAATTTGTGAAAAAACTTTTAACACTTGGTGTTATCATCTGCGTTTCAATCACAATCCTGAAGACGTTTGCAGAGCCTGCGAAAGAGCAATAAGTTGAGTTAATGGACGATTTTTGTTTTCAGTTTTCGCATCCGATTCCGAATTTGGGCTGTCAGAGAGCTCCAAGAGTGCCATCAAGAACAATGCGTCAGGAATGACAAGCTTACGCTCCACGCTCATTTACGACTGTGTATTCGCAGCGCTGCGCGGCCAACTGTGAGTGCAGTGGACAGCTGCTTCAACAGCACTGACACTGCCATGCCGTGGTCAGACCACTTATATGTCCCTGCCATGATTATATTGTCACAGTGTTGGCTTGATGCTACTGCTGTATGGCTGGCAGCATCGTGATGACAGCATTTCCATGCAAATGAAAATTTATAAGCCCGACGTAGCCACATTAGCGCTGACAGTGCAGCTCAAGCCCCTCTCCACCACCCTCCCATCAGGCAACGGAACAGTGCAGATGTGCAGTGCTGAACGTGTGTTGTTGCGAGTTTGTCTGTAACAGAGGCATTCTTTCTGTAACTAGTTTTGAGGCACAGAACCCATCAACAGATTACGGCGAGGAAGCAGCTGCACCTTCGCATCTGTTTAAGAGCCAATGAAATATTCAGGCAAACTTGACTTCAAGTGTGGCATTTTCTCTACTCATAGCACAGTTGGTTTAGTGTTCTTCTGAATGAATAAAGCGCAAAAAGCTAGTCTTTCTCACTGAATAGCCCTAAAAGCTAATGTGACTAATTTTTAGAAGCGCTGATTCTTCAGAGTGGCCGAAACAAAATTACAAGGATCTTTTGAGCTGTGTAACTTGAATAGCCCCCTCTAGGATTTAACTTTACTATCATTTGTTGTCTGAAGAGAATTTTGGAGCAAATGTTGCGTATCCTGAACCAAAGCATCCGGTAACGTTGCAGTACGACACAGGCAAGGTAGCGAGCCTTTTCGTTTTTATTGACGTCGCGTACTTCATTCACTGCAACTAAAATTAAAAACGCAGGCACTGATAAAGACGTTAAAAAAGCTCTACTGAAAATGAAGTAAATAATGAAAGAAATATAACACAAGCTGTCCTCATTTCATCTTGTTTCGTTGCTGGCGAGGCTGACCTGGAAGTAGATTTTCGTTCTCCATTCCTACTTCGGCCACAGCTCAAACTATTTGTATTAAGCTAGTATACAATTTGAAGTATGGAATGCATGACATTGCTTTTAAGGTTTTTGCCAGCTGCAAAGTCTAAACTATCTTTTAAATATCGAGGCATGTGGTTTCAGCCTATACCCTTTTTTTTTTACACAAGTTTAGCGCCCCTAGATTTCAAACAAATAGTAATTACCTGCACATCTACAGCAGGCTTTGAGCGTAGGTTAAAGGGAAGGAAGATCCTCACATGACAGATCATTTTCAATGCACCGTTGTGCAAAGCTTGCAAATAACTGACACGCACTCATTACTGACACGCACTCATTCTTAATAGTGTATAAAGGTCAACGCTATGTTTCCTGTATTGATTTTCTTTGACTGCAAGGTCGATTTCCTTGCGCATATTGTTCGTACGCGCAGTTCGATTCGAAGTTCAGGCGACTCCAATGTGGTGAGCAATCGATTTTTCTGCGCCAAGGCAATACCATGAACTAATATCGAGATGCGCCATAGAAGAACTCATGCCTTAATTTAAATCACCTACGGCTATATAACGCGCGCTCAATCCTAGTACATGACGTTCTCTATACCGCCCCTAAAGAAATGCGTCCGCGGCGGCCGAGAAAGAACCCGCGAAGTCGTACTCATCATTCGAACGCCCCGAAATCTCGGGCACCGCGGTGCGGCAGACAGCTATGTGCGGGGGAA
This sequence comes from Amblyomma americanum, assembly GCA_030143305.2. Lineage (NCBI taxonomy): Eukaryota > Metazoa > Arthropoda > Arachnida > Ixodida > Ixodidae > Amblyomma > Amblyomma americanum. The sequence goes on from JARKHS020032118.1 coordinate 42,242, forward strand.
GGCTGGCATCGCTCGATGCACCGTCTCTCTTTACGAACGACGCCTTCACGTCTGCGCAAACCCTCTTCGCGCCGCGCTAGCGACAATCAACGGCGGCCGCACTGCGAAAAAAAAGCACCTCGAAATAAACAAGAAACAAAACCTTGAGCTGGCAGCCCATCGCCTCAGATGCGCAGCCCCAAATTGCTTCAATCTGCGGTGTATGGCTGGATCCATTTCTTTGCTAATTTTTTTTCCGTCGTCTGCAACGTGCTCTCCTATACAGTCGCTGTCCCAGATTCCTAGCTCTGCGCAAAACTTGTCGGTGTAACCCCGACGCGCTAAAAGAGAATTTTTACGCTTTGTATGTGTGCCGCTACGCGCGTGATGGGTGCACGTCGTTGTCGCCCTCTTCAAACCTAGGTAATGAAACTTCTTCCAAAGCACATAACTTCACACAAGGCGAGCAGGGAGAAATAAAAGTGAACGAAACATTGATAGCCAAGACTAGCGGAGTCGCAGCTGGCTCCAGCTGTCAGATAAGCTGCGGGGTCTTCTTGGGGTAGGGTGGAAAATTGGATCCGCAAATGAATTGGCGGTATAGAGGATAGTGCAGCTGGCAGTTGTATCTTTCATGCGTCATATCTTTCTCCTGTAGGGAATGTGAACAATAGGAGTTCGAGGCCTAGAGGCTGAGTTGGCCGCAATGTAGCGAGATATATCAATCAATCAACGAATTCGGCTTTCAGGACAGCAAGTTCGGATTGTATTATATTGATTATTTTGGGCGTTTCAAAAAATAAATGCAATAACTATATGTTCTCAGCGATAAATATATGAAATTGCTGTCTCAAAAAATAGAGCTCAAATGTACTACGTGAGAAACATCAAAAAACGAATTCAAGAGAAGTTTATTTACAACGGGCCTGAAAGGGACTGGCATCCCTCGAAAAAACAAAAGGCACAGAACGGCGACTAATGTCGCCCAACATAAACTAAAGACACGCTTTGGCGACTAGCGTCACCCTAGATATGCAAAAAATGCACGCTGGCATAAAATGCATAAAACGGAATTGATTTCCGCGCTCACTACAATATCGTCTTCGTCGCTTGTTGCATGCAGCGTGCTTCTATAGACGTTATCTTTGGTTCAGCTTTTTCCTAGAGCATCAAGAACAGCAGATCAAAATAAGACCACGACAATCGAGCTTCACCTTTTTTAGCACCTACTGTAGACGGACCCAGCAATTCTGGACAAAAGCATTTTTGAGTGGGCGACCATTTACGAACGCAATTTTTTATATAATGTAAGATTTCACCGTAGCAATCAACATATCTACAGATCACGCAACGGTAGTCTTGAATTTTTGTATATTAACAGTTTTGCTACCGTCAAAGGCATTCACCATTGGTTTTCTATGGGCGTCTTAACGGCTAGGTGCCACTGATAGAAACACTTTAAAAGAAATTTTTTGCTACATATCAGAACAGTGAACCATTACCTTCAATATTAACGTAGAAGCACCTTACAATTTTGCAATTTTCAAAATTTTTGTATGAAATTGCTGGACTTGATGCGGGAAGTCAGCATAGTGGAAGTGACTCTGTTCTTGAATTTTTAAACGTTCCTGCTATCTCCAAAAGCGTTCCCCATTTGTTTTCTATGGGCGTCTCATGCGTTTGATGCCACCGATGGAAACACTTTAAAGAAAGTTTTTGCTGGGTATCAGGAGAAAAGACAATTTCATTCAATATTACCGTAAAAATACCTTAAAAGTTTTCAATTTTCACAATTTTTGTCCGAAATTGCTAGCCTTGTTGCGGGAAGTGAGCATAGATGAAGTGACGGTGTTCGGCGCGAACTGAAGTGTTTTATTCTGTTAGTGTGGCTTTAAGCGCGGCTACGAGGAAATACGCAGAGTTTTTTGAGCTTGGTTTTACTCGAAGGTGCCAAATGTGTGACCTTTATAGCTCTATCATCAGCGCACGATTATGTCTACATTATAAGAAGAGAAATATTTAGTGAGAAAGCGGTAACAGAAAGAATGCAGATCTGTAGAAAAAAAACACAATAAAGAGCACCACGTAACCGGTTGGTGGTCATCGCTTCTTACATTTTTGCAATGGAAGTGCTTGACCCGCCGCGGTGGCTCAGTGGTTAGGGCGCTCGACTACTGATCCGGAGTTCCCGGGTTCGAACCCGACCGCGGCGGCTGCGTTTTTATGGAGGAAAAACGATAAGGCGCCCGTGTGCTGTGCGATGTCAGTGCACGTTAAAGATCCCCAGGTGGTCGAAATTATTCCGGAGCCCTCCACTACGGTACTTCTTTCTTCCTTTCTTCTTTCACTTCCTCCCTTATCCCTTCCCATACGGCGCGGTTCAGGTGTCCAACGATATATGAGACAGATACTGTGCCATTTCCTTTCCCCCAAAACCAATTATTATTATTATTATTATTATTAATGGAAGCGCTAACCTTGATACATCGACACACTGACGACGAACAGAATGACGAAGCAGAATGAGCTCTTACTTTAAAATATTCTATTTTGCAGGCGGGAAAGAGCTTTTGCTGCCTGCAAAATAAAACAGTTGAAAGTAAGCGCTTGTTGAATTTCTTCGTCTCTGTGCCGATCTATCAAATTTAACGCTTGCACTGCAAAAATGCTATGCCAGCTTGCCCCTATTGCCGGTTTCTTGTCATTGCTTCGCATGACTGCCAGCGCCAGAACCTATACACTAACACTCATCTGTGACATAGAAAAACGCCGTGGAGCTGCTGCTGAAGATGCGGCACTACCCATCGCCCATCTTAATCTGTGTATGCCAAATATTTTCAGTAGTTTTGTGATTTCGCTGTGCGCCTATGAAAACGGTCGTTCACTAACAGTTGTAGAGTACAACTGAGAAGAGCAAGCAAAGTATGAGACGTCATTTTGGAGCTGTAATGCTTTTTAAATGCCTTGAAACATGTTATTTGTGTCGGCGGGCATCTTCGCCACAGAGCCTTGGCGCGCAATCAGCTGGGTGTTTCGCCGCACTGATCTAGATTCTTGTATGTTCCGGCAAGCTCCAACACGCGCTACATTTTGCTCGCAAGTACTGCCACGCAAACTAGATAGCCTAGACAACCTAAAGCAAGAAAGCCTACCAGAAAGGCAGTTCTCAAAAAACATCACACGCAAACCGAACAGCTTCGCAGACGACGAAGCCGTCAATACCATCCGGCGCCCAGAAGCTCCCCCATGTTCCTAAACGCGCTGCTGGTCTGTAAGCATGGGCGGGAACTTCGAGGGTGGGACTGTGCCATGTAGTTAAACTTGTTTTTGGTTACACGCTAACTGGCTTGCGCGTATACTTCATTTCCTATTCTGTGTACGTTAGTGTCGGTTAGCGTCCGGCGGGCAGCTTCAAGTTTGACATTTGTTCTAGGAAGCTTGCAGCGTTCAACATTACAACGCTGTCTCTTTTGGCTTCAAGCCTTCCCTTATCGTTCTTCTCGGAATTGTTAGCGTGCCAGAAGCTGCAGTGAAACTTGTCGTCTGACAAGCGCCATGTTCCCAGTGCTTGAGCACTAGGCGACGCCGTACCATTTATTTAGGTGACATGCATGCGCAGTAACTCTCGGCGCTTTCGTGTCACTTTTTGTTCTTGACCTAGTAGAGTAACGTGTCGCGATTTGAACTAATCGCAGGCCTGTGATTTGGACAGCAGGTTACAGAAGAGGCGAGTGAAGGGTATTGGCTTTCGTTTTGTAAGTGGCTCTGGGAAGACCGGCGTTGTCGACAAGAATAACGCATTTACCTTAGCGCGTGGAATGGCTTGAAATATCCTCACTGCATATTGGCCACGTGTCGGATAGCGCAGGCGTGACAGGGGAATTGCTCTGCTAGCCCCGTCTGAGTGTTGTGGTAGTGAATAAATACCCGACAGTGACATAGATTCGCCAAGAAGAATCAATATTTGTGTGGAAGATTTATCCCGTTCACCCTTCGTCCTCCTGCTTCTCACTGGTATTGAAGTGAACGGACCGTCAGTGCAAACTTTTGGTCAATGGCAAAATAGACGTGAGCATGGGCTAGAACTTCACATGTCTTTTTACTTTTTTACATTCATTCCAGTTGAAGGCAAGAGAATGGGAAAGCAAATAGTTTTGATAGCTGAACCGTGCGGGAAGCTCTAAGAGAAAAAAGGAATGTGATGCGATACCGGGTTTTGGAGGAGTTTGAGACAATTTCTTCGCTTCACGAAAGAGTTGGCGCATTGTACTGTCACAAATCCTTGACGGTAGTACGCAAGAGGCTTACTGTCGTCCGTTTTCCTTCCTTCATAGGAAGCATGGCAGTGTCGGTGATTTGGACAAGTTGGACAAACTGCTCAGCAAATATGACAGACGAGCGCTACCGACAGGACACATGAGTAAGCCGGGCTGCGTTTTTCGAGCGGGTTACTCGCACGTTACCGACGGAAGTTTTGTAATCTGAATTATAATGAAAGCTTGTTTCTAACATTTTCTTTGCATTAGGCGGACCAACGCAGGTGGCGTGCGAAATCTACATAAGAAGTTTCGGCTCCATCAACCCAGCGACTATGGTAAGACAAAATTAATCTTGTTACTTTTCGTATCTTAAACTTCGTTACTACGGAGGCTATATTTACGTAGTATAAATTGCGGACGTGCAAATAGGCCCTCTTAGCAAAGTGCACTGCACTCTAAAAGAGGATACGTAAAGACAAAGTATAAACTATGGGTTTCTTGATCTAACTGTTGTGTGAAATTTTAAGGTTGCTCAATGCAGCTCACGTCCTGTTTAGCATCAGTGGCAGAAGAAATGTAAATGACACATTTTCAATGGGGTACTTGGAGTAGACATTAAGCGGTCAGCGTATACACCACCCTTGTTAAACTTCCAAAGGGTCTTGCTAAGTGGCCTTGTTAATTTATGCTCTCTGTCTTTCTCTATCCTCCTCTTCTTTGTTAGTTTTCTCATCTGAAATGCTTTAGAAAAGAAGTTGGTAAGGAAACCTTCAGACCTAAAAGTTTATCTGCAGTTGAGTGGACCACCAAACGCGAGGTATATCGCTGCAGTGCACTGCACGGCGAGAAATTTCGCCTTAAGACTGCGATGTGTCTCGGAAGCTTAACCACGCTTTGCTAACTGTTTAAATAACGCAGAGCGATGGAAGCGTAGACACTTAAGTAAAGTCAAGGCAGTGACGTCAGCTGAAGAGAACATTTAGCGACACTCCCCCTTTGGGAGCGCAGACATCCAGGTCAGTGAACGGGGCAATTACTGAAATAAACGAGCTGACTGCAGTGCACGGTCTGGAGAACATTGCCTTGCAGAGCAAAGCGAGGAAGTTTGGAAACCCCTATTCTTAACTACCGGACGATGCCCGAGCGCCTACGTTAGTGTCGTTATGCCGAAAGTTATACCAGACGCTTTATTAATTACTTAAACTGTGATCTATGACTGAAAGAACTCAGTTTGCTAGCGCACATGGTTGTGATTCTCTCTTAAAGTTGGGAGCGAGTGGGAATAGGTGGGTGTGGTTATGAAATTTCTTGTGAAAATTTCCAGAGGAGGCAGAATCACATAAAAGCTATTTCTAGTCCATGCGTTGCGTAGAGAATGGAAAAGGAGCTACTGATATGAGTTTCTCACTAAGTTAATCTACGTAAAGCTCGATTGAAAAGAAAACCAAGAAATTTACCTTTTGGCTGCGCATTCTGGCGACACACGTTTTAGTTGTGCTCGAACGCCGTACTGCATGTCATACACGGCTACCACACTTCAGATACTGTCCCGGTCCTTTACGGTGTACCACAGGGCTCTGTTTTAGCCCCAATTTTCTTCCTTCTCTTCATAAATGACATTGCTGACCAGGTAGAAGCCAAACTGAGGTTGTTCGCAGATTATTGCGTACTCTATAGAGAAATAAAAGCCGAGAAGATCAAATAAGCTTAAACAATGATTTTGGCAAGATAGCAGAATGGTGTTCAAAGTGGCAAATGGCCATTCACTTAGACAAAACAGTTTCAATGACTATAACGAAAAAGAAATTCAAACTTAGCTTCCCTTACGGCTATAGCAGCTCTACACTCAAGACAGTCACCGAACACAAATATTTGGACATAATTATATCAGCCAATCTGGGGTGGACAGCTCGCGTAGATCACGTAACAAACAAAGCGATGCGTAAGCTCATGTTTCTGAAACGAGCGCTGCGGTATTTTACGGAAGAAGCGAAGCTTTTGGCGTACACTGCTATAATTCGCCCAATACTAGAATACGCAAACGTCGCCTGGTTCCCGTACACACAAGATAACATAGCTAGGATTGAGGCTGTCCAAAGAAAAAGTGTGCGCTTTACCTGCAACAGATATTGGCGCACCGATTCTCCGACGGTGATGCTATCTCAGACTGGGTTTGACACGCTAGCTAGTCGTGCGACACTTCACCGTCTGAAGAATCTGTACATGATTTTACATAACAAACTTAAAGTTGATCTGCTATTACATTACCTTGAACACTTCTAGGAAAACGCATCACAAAAATGAACTCACCATACAAGAATATTTCTGCGCAAATTATATCTTTAATATGTTCTCCTTTTTTCCGCGAGCTGTGCACGAGTGGAACTCTCTTGATGATTCAGAGATTGTACAGCCAACTACTGAGAAATTTTTGGCGCTAGCTGGCAAAAGTTTATTGACAGGAAAGAAACTGTGATTTTTATTTAATTTTTGTAACATTTCTGGGGGTTTTCTATGTATTTGTATATTCCATGGATTTATATTGTATTTCTCGCGATCATTTATGAAGGGAAAAGGTGATGATTACTTACGGGTTATCTTTGTATTGCCTTTTCCAACGCCTATTCTTACTGTCCCCATAATCTTCATTTTACATTGTGCGTACTTGAAATAGTGTTTATGCTTGGTCGACTGTTTGCCTGCGGCCAGAACCCACTCCTGTAAAAATATCTGAAACAGGGATTGATAAATAAATAAATAATAAATAAATACCTGCCACCTAATTTCTCTAAATTCGTATATCACTTGGGCCACTAGCGCCAGTGCAGGCTGCATTAGGTAGTCAAGAGTAAGTTGCATGCTAGAACATAGGCAGCTGTTCAGAAACGTCAGAGTTGTACTTCGGAACAATCTGAAACGAACTAGCTCTGAAAAAAAATTAATCAAAGTTGCTATTCAAAGTCATAGTTGCTCTTATGGCCACTAACTTACTTTTTACGGCTTGGGGCAATAACCAGAGTACAAAATGAACGTACTATTTTAGGTGCGGGGGCCACGAAGCGTGTTCGGTAAACGGAAGTGAAGAGAATGGTAATTGAGGCCGATTACCATGTAGTTCCCGTTAAACGACAAGGAAGAATTAGGCAGAAGCAAATATATACAAAACGCCTTTGGGCAGGCTGCCGGAGAAACTTTTGCTCCACACCGTGCATACTGATCAGGCTGAGAGAGGATAAAAGCGTGTATTGCCTTTCAAGCCCTAGATGTGACCTCTTTTATGCTCATTACGTCTTTGGCTGACTGTGTTTGTTTCTCGGCTTTTACTGGTCTCCTCTGTTTATTAACCCAGGGGCTGTTGCAGAAGTCGTTGGGAACACTAGAGTGTGGAGTGATGGGCAAGACTCTCATTATTCTGGTAATGCTGTGTAGAGCTTTGTCGAGGAAATAGAAACTCCGATAAAGATCAGAGTTAAGGCGAGCGCCCTCTGCCCTTCTAGGCGTGCTGGAATGGCCAGGTTGTTTTAAAATTAGTTTTGAACAACGACAGAGTCTTTTTCTCAAAAAAATATTGTATTAGAACTTTATCCAAATATACCTTGAATGTGTGTCCAAAGAGATGCTGTAATTGCAGGCTGCATCATCTTTACATAGAAATCTTTCGGCTGCTGAATTAGAAATGTAAATTAAGCAAGGACTTGACCTTTCTTTTATTATTTGAACAAATGATTTTGTATACTTTCGCCTTATCCACTAGATTATCCAGGCATGCATAATGAGTCGCTTTGCGTGCTGGCTGTACGCGCAACAGATACAACTTGATACAAATATAACAAAGGGATTGATTTTAGCTTCATGCATTGCGTGATGAAATAGGTATGTACCGCATTCTGGATTGATAGTTAAAGACTAGTAGAAAAGAACCTGGAGACTGATTCGTATCCGATTTCCGATGAACAAACGCTTAGAATTCCATCTTTCGTAGTCACAGTTGCTTTAACAGTGAAAAAAATCATCTTTTGAGATGCGGGACAACGCATAAGGCAACATTCATTGTGTTAAAAAAATGAGGATGCATTTTTTTTAGGATTACGAAGTGGACCTGTACTTGAGACAGCGATGGCACGACGACCGCTTTGAGATGAGCGGCATCAGCGGGCCCCTTGACCTCAACGACCCGAAACTAGTGCAACGGATATGGAAGCCCGAGGTTTTCTTCGCCAACGCCAAGCACGCGGAGTTCCAGTACGTCACAGTACCCAACGTTCTGGTGCGGATCAGTCCATCGGGGGACATCCTCTACATGCTCAGGTAAGAAGCATAGGTCTGTCCTTTGAGGCACTGCGGAAAATGCTTTGACGGACGTAAAAAAAAAACCCCGAACTGCAGAAAAATAAAAAAAAATATTTGTAGCGCTCTTTATATCTTATTCATTATGAATAGTAATTTCCATTGATCGTTTCGAGAAAAAAAAGAGCAGCAAAAAGATCAAGGCTATCTGTTTCAGCCGTCCTTAACGCCTGAGTTGCCGAGGCTGGAAGTTATGCCAATTTCTGGTTAAAGACGGCAGCTGGTTTCATTATCACTGGCTGGATGAGCGCGGAAGCACAGCGGTCTGCGCTGAAAACGTTATCGCTCTCAGCGTATCCCGCCTGGCCCCCCTTCTTTGACAACATTCTTGAAGAGAAACATTAACGAAACAAAAGAATGAGCCTTCTGTCAGTGTATCATTACGCCGTACCATTTGCCATTGCGCTTAATAAAAAATTCAATATCTGGACCTAAAAACACAAGAAGAACCTTTGGTTTCCACCGAATGGAATTTAATAAGAGAGCGGGTTCAAAGAAATCTGTCGCAAACGAACTCTAGTTTAACTTTGGCATCATTATAAACTTCAGCCGATTACTAATTAAAATTGATAGCCCAGTCGAGTTTCACGTTTTATTTATAAATATGAAGTTCGCTGCACAGCCGTCGACACTAATTAAGAATGCACGCAAGCTAGCATTGCGGTTCCCGCGGTTGTTGTGGTGGTGGCACATAGAAAGGAAACTTTAAAAAAATTCGTTTTAAAGTCTGCTTACGACATGCACCAGATTTTCGTGTTTAATATGAACTCACTTCCCATTACGTTTCCCTTTTATCTGACAATAAAACAGGCATTTTGTGAAGGAGTGAAAGGGGGACACCCGACACCACAAACACTGATGACGGGGGGTGTGGTGCGCTCCCATCTTGCACGCCGAGTGGAGGGTTGCTTAAACCAGGCTGCTAACAAATTCATCTTTCATTTTCACCGCCTATACATCACTTCAGATCAATAACAAACACAGTGTTCAAGCACAGCATTTGTCAGAAGTTTTCGGGCCACATGGTTAACTCTTCACCCGTGTAGTACTTCACGTATGCCTCCCCCACTTTGGTTAAAAATCTGTGTAGACTAAGGGGAAGGGTCGTCATCGCCTTTGAACGCCTGCATGGTTTTAATGTTGCCGTAAGCACTACGTTATCTGGCTGAAAAGGAAAGCATCGTGACCAAAAACTTGCCATCAAGGCTGTAGATAAAAAAAGTGTTTTCTATCGGCACTTTCGAGCACGCCACGCCTGAATGCGCTAGGAAAAGTTTTTTTTCCACCAAATAAGTAGATGCCTTTTTTAAATGCGCAGTGTTGATAGCGGCCATGCGTGCTATAGGGTCACAATGGTTTAAGTGGATGGTTGCCAACACATTCAATAAAAAACCTGCCACTTGGCAAATCGTGGCAGTCTCTGCAAGTTTAGTCTTGAGCTCAGAGATGGTCGCGCTATTCTGCGCTATGAGAACCATATAGGCTGTGAAACGAGGCGGACGGAGCTGACTTTAAATTAGTGCAAACTCTCTTCTGCCGAGCGCGCGATTACGTATTACAGTCATAGACTTGCCGGACAACAGTAGCTAACCTACGCAAGCACCATTCGGTTCCTTCACTGACTTCGTGAAAAACTCTTCTACTAAGTGCTATTTTTGTAGCGTGGCAAGTTTTGAATGACAAAGATAGCACTGCACGGAGACAGAACATTAAGCAAACAGGATCGGTACCTTCTTCTTACTACATCCTGTGAAGTTCTCGGTTAACAAAGCGAGCTGGACAAAATACAAATAAACGCGACGGGACGTACGATGCTTCTCGTCCCGTCTTTCTTTGTGTTTTGCCCCGTACGGGCCCTTTAACCAGGGGGTTGACCACCGTTAGTTAATCACGTTGAACTGAAACCAAGCAACCCACCAAGTTCCCGCAGGCCTTCAGCTTTGAAGTTCGCACAGTGGGTGGTTTTTTTAAGGTTTATGCTTCAGCACCGGATATGGGGCATCGTCCGTCTCAAGGCAGCCTACCAACGTCTGCTATAGTAAAGGCTGTCTCTCCTACCTCGGATTAGGCCTGCTTGTTGGCTTCGATGGCAGGCCGTGTGGGCAGCTTGTAAACTGTCGTGTAGACGTAGATCTTTGCTTGAAGGTCGGGGTACGTGGGTAGCATATTGCTGACTTTTCCCGTATATAGGTTGGCAGGGTTTCCGCTCGCATGTTTGCACATTTTGTATGCGTGGTGTGAAGACGCGTAGGCAAGGAGCTCCGGTTATGCACCCACTTTCAATGCGAACGTAAGACGTGTTCTCCGGGATGCTCGAATGAAGGTCTTCAGCTGTGCCTTTGTAGGCGCGATATCTTCAAGTGCAGCCGCGCTCAAATTTAGATGTGTGGCGTCAACCCATGACTGTGGCCAGGACGTGTGCTGAAATTCTTCCCAGTGCTGCCTTTTGCTCTGGTTGTTTGCGAGAGTGCGGCTGTGTCCTTTGAGCTGAAAGTGTTACCAGCTCTGAGTTCCCCGGTCGCTGCACCGAAATGCATGGCATCAGCGTCCTATCCGCCAACGAAGTTTTGTGCACTTGAAGAAGGCAAAGAAGGGCAGGAACAAAGAATGAGTGAGGACTGGAGGTGATGAGCATCTTGGCGTGTCCGACGCGGAACGCACACACGCATAAAAGAGCTGGCGGCACACATCAGCTTTTGGGGGCCTCGCGACCTTTCTTTGAGGTGAGGGAATAGGTAGGGATGAGGCTGGCTAAACGTTACAATTTTGTGCGTAGCGCCTCTTAACATTTGGACGTGCAATCTCATGAACTCGACACTTATCTAACACCACTTCGCTTATCTCAACCGTAACTCAACCTCAAGCTGACGAGGTTGATGTTTTCCAAGCAAAGAGAAAAAATTGTCAGGTTAGCTTTGTTGAGAAAGAAAGTGCTCAAAAAGGCACGAATTTCTGTATGTCGCATTTTATTAAATATTTCGTAGCTCGACAGATTATCATAAGTATTCATTTACTGGAATATGTTTTTGGTCTTGTATTATGCGAAGTTTAAGAATGTTTGCACCCCGCGTACTCACGAGAGATTTATTTTAGCAGGAGGCTTCACGAGGACCAAAACACGACGTCGCGCTGTTCTGTGAAGTATAAAGCAAAAAAAAATGTTTTTATCGGTTGCTCCAAATCCCCTGCCCTTGTTTTATCGCTGTTTAGGATAGTTCGAACGCGGAAAACAAAACTTTTATTGTTGTCGGGTGTAAAAAAAGCACCAAGAGAGTTCTGGAGAGGATCAAGCAGTGCAGGAGCGAACAAGCGCTTTGGTGTCCCAGAAGGCACCCTCCACATGGCAGTAAAAAAGAAAGTGCAGGAATCTCAAGGGCAGGAACCGCATAAAGTTTCTTTGTGACCTCCGCGGCGCACTCGTTCCGGTGGGCAAGAAAGGATATTTGCTCAACACATTCTGACAAAGGAGCAAGCGCTGTTCAGTATGGCATACAATAATGTTCCTAATCTCGTGTTTGAGTACAACAAATCGAACCAAATAACATGTCTGTCCAACAAATCGGAGCCAAAGAGCAAATAATGTGACGCCGAAAGAAAAAAATATGAGAAAAATGCAGGAAATATAAAGTCGTCGTATAGACAGGGCACATGCAGAGTCTGGCTGTAAAACTTGCTAGTCTGCAGGAGCCATTAAACGAAAGAGTGCCGGATCCTATTGATCAAACTGTTTTTCATGAAGATAGACATACAGAGATTTTGTCGGTGACCATAAAGCCAACAATGGGTGCACTTACTTTAAGGATGATCAACATCTCAATTTTCAAAAGGGCGCTTTATTTTGTCGCCGGGATCGGGGCAAAATTGGAGTATTTTGAACTTCTTAATGTCTTCAAATGTTACTATTGTTCAATTCAGCTAGCTGCATCATACGTAATGAGTGGAATGCCAGGACGGCAAAAAATAATGCAGAAGCATTTTTTGTTGATACTTGTGACAAATAAAAGTACAACCATGATTTTTGCCGCAGTTTGTTGCACTCATCTACATCAAGTTACAGGGCTGTAGATTTTTTTCGCTTTCACTTTTTCTGACCCCGTATTCTAGAGGTCCTTAACACACAACTTTGCTTGCTTCATTTGTTTCCTTGTGGTGCCGTAATGTGCTTATTTTTGTAGTTTCTGTGCATGTTGCGTAAATTCATTGAAAGTTTAGTTCATCAATGCAATGATTTAAGGAATCAACACAGCAAACATAATTATTCTTGTCACAGCCTTCAAATACAGTTTATTTTTATAGCACCGGAAGTGTTTAGAAGTCCATGTACTCGCCTCCTCTCACCTCCCTTTAAAAATAAAAATGAAAGGGCGCTCCTGAAGTTTTAAAATTGAGTTGTTTTTTTAATGGGGTTCCTGGTAGGTATTTGTCATAAAAATTTTGAAAAATTCCTGCTTAAGGGCTACAACGTGCTGGTTTATATTTGCAAGATATCTTAAAGGCTGCAGTAGTGTTTACAAGAAGCACCGCATCGGCATTTTCTATTCATTTTTTTCTAACATATGAGCTAAATTTAATAGCCTTACTAAATACCCCGAAAATCTGGCTTTGAGGTCCCCAATACTACGCCGTCGCTTCTCCGGAAACAAAGGTTGCTCATTCTTTCTATTATGTGCGAGGCTCTAGACTGGGTAAATTGGCTTTGTAAGAAGACTTTGCGAGGCTAGGGTTATGAAAATGAAAGCTTTTAAAGACTAAGGCATTATGGCTATGTAATGAACGAGCTTTTAGTGCAACACTGTTTGTGGCAAATGGAAAGATGAAAAAAAAAGGCGCAAGAAGTTCTAAAGAGATCCCAGCAACGAAAATTTATTTTCAGAACATAGAGCAGAGATAAGTCTAAGGACCCTAGTTTCGACTAAGTGCTCAGGATACACAGGAAAAGTTGTGGCAGAAAAATGGGAGTTTGAGATAAGAACGCCTACACGTTGAGCAGACTTTACAGGCACTGGCGAAAAGAACGAACCAAGAAATTGTACTAAAACTAAAGGTGGCAGTGGCTCTTATCGCATGGTTGCAGCCACCCAGGCGTATAAATTGAAGGCTTTGAAACAGTGGCCAGGGGGGAAATCCACGTCCCCACTCCGCTGTTAAAAGCGTGAGCGAACACTGCCTGAGAATTCAATGGCAGTGAATATTACTTGTTTCTAATCAAATAAAAAAGAAACATAAAAAACAATGCTTGTGATCGACTGATTGCTTTCTTTCTTTTTTGAAAATCTGGGCACTCAAAATCAGTCCCAATTTAGGTTTAGCCATGCTTCCCCTGTATAGAAGCATGCACACTGGGCGCTTCACACGGGCAATGATGAGTAATGAGGCTGGGAAACGGGTTTATAATCAGTAAGCAGCAGCGGTTGAATTCATCCTCAGATTTGGCAGAATATATAAAATAGCCTGGCATGTACAGAAAGAAGCCAGGAAATGCCCTGTATACTAGGCGACATAATTTTATGCTGCGTTTCCTCTTGAGCGGCTGCTAGATATGAACAACATAGTTATACAGCTCAGGAAAATATCATTACAGACATTAAAGAATATTAAACTTATTACACGACTACAAAACGCCTTACAGTCTATTCCCTTCGCCTCCTGCCCTCACCCTCCCTCTAGATACGCCACCAAAAAAAAAACTGCCAAAAAATGGCGAAACTCTGCTATTGACATGGTTTTGTGATCAGA